>CM038232.1:4818864-4928134 GCA_021442155.1 Cymbidium sinense
GGACTTTCTCACAAAATTTTATCTCTCTTCAGCTTTTCCAACTCTTTCATTACATTAATCAAGAATGGTATTGAAAACTCTAGTTTTTCTTTACTTATTAATGGCAAGTTTCATGGCTTCTTTTCTTCATCCCATGGTATCAGGCAGAGGGACCCCCTTTCTCCGGCCCTTTTTATTATCGCAGTAGAATATCTTTCTCGAAACCTTGATCTTATATTTCTGAAAATTCCTAACATGTGCTACAAGACTAAGGGTGGTTTTCCTATCTCTCACCTCTGCTTTGCAGATGATTTCATTATTTTATGCAATGGGTCTTTACATAAAGAAATTGTATAAGTTTCTTATTCATTTTGGTAGGGAGAGTGGCTTAAAATTAATCGACAAAGTGGCTTCATTACTAAAATTGATTCATATTCCTAGGATTAATACTATTAAGAATATCACGGGCTTTGCCCAATATACTCTCCCTATTAGATACCTGGGTACTCCTTTATATCGTGGTGCTAAATGATCTTTCCTTTTTGATGAGGTGATTCAAAAAATCTATAAGAAAATTTTCTCGTGGGAATTCCATCTTCTTTCTTTTGGAGCCAGACTGGTTTTGATTAAAAGTATTCTTTGCTCCTTACCCCTATATCTGCTTTCCACTATTGTCCCTACCACTTCTATCATTGATAAGATTAACCGACTATTCAATAAATTCTTCTGGGGTTCTACTTCATCATCCAAAAAAACTCATTGGGCTAGTTGGTACAACTGTTATGGCCCTTTGAATGAAGGTGGACTAGGTTGTAAAACCTTATAAGATTCTATTAAATGCTTTTCCTATAAAATGTGGTGGAACCTTAGAAGTAATCACAACTTCTAGTCTAAATTTATCCTTGCTAAATTCTATAAGGGTAATCACCCTCTCATTTGCACTTTCAAAATGGGAGACTCCCCTGTGTGGAGAAGACTCTGTAACATCAAGTGGGCTACTGAAGAGCTGAACTCTTGGGGTGTGAATTTCGGTTCATCCTTCTTTTGGCAAGATAATTGGCTGGGTTCATGTTCTATTGACTCTCTACTCAACACCCATTCTATTGAGAGGCTCAAAGATAGCCATTTCATTACTCAAAATTCTTGGAATATAGCTCAATAGGTTCCTATGTCCCAAATTTTATCATTAACAAAATTCTAAATATTAACCCTACAACTAGTAAAATGGATCAAATTCTATTCAACAATTCATCCACTGGTGATTTTGTTTTTAAGGAGGTGTGGTAAACTATTAGATTCTCTAATCTTTCCCAAACTCTGGAGTAATTCTATTCCTACTTCCTTTTCAGTCCGTACGTGGCATATTCTTAAACAATACATTCCTATGGATGCCCTTCTCCTGAAAAAAAGGCTGTCATTTTCCATCTAAATGTCAATGTTGCTTTCACATAGAAACTATGGATCTTTGTTAATGGCCCCATTACTGCTAAAGTTTGGCATTGGTATGATAGTTTGCTTAATACTTTGCTGTTTGAGGGATCCATTTCTATCGTGCGCCTTTTAAATAATTTCGTAGCCTATGCCCCGAAAGGTCATGTCAAATGTGTTCTGGCTATTACTTTATTTTGGTACATCTGGTTGGAAAGAAATGATGCTAAACATAATGATATTCCCATGAATTTTTACCGCATCATTGCTAAAACCAAAAGTAAAATTACCTCCCTTTAGAAAGTTAAACTTCTTTAGCTATCGAGTTTCAAAGATGTTAAGCATCTGGCTCACTACTTTGGGATTTCTCTCCCGTCTACTGAAATTGATTATATCTGTAAGACTATATATTGGATTAAACCTCAAAATCATATTATTAAGGTTAATCGATGGTTCTCTAAGTTAATGGGCTTTATGGTTGTGGGATTATTTTAAGAGACTTTAGAGGTATGATGATTACTGCTTTTGCTATTCATTTAAGACCATGTTCTGTTCTTTTTGCTGAACTTTATGGCCTACACTATGGGATATTACTATGCATTCAGAAAGGCTTTAAAAAAATCTGGTTTGAAATTGATGCTCTCCTGCTTCTGAATTTATTAAACTCCGGAGCTCATGGTAATGCCGAAGTCTACTATACTCTCAACCACACAAGAAGGCTTCTTGAGTCCCTTGATTATCACATCTCTCATATTTATCGAGAAGGGAATTCTTGTGCGGATTTTCTTGCTAATTTGGGTGCAAAGTCCTCTATGGTAAATATATTCTGTTATGAAAATATTCCCCCTTTATTAAGGGGGTTTGTTAATTTAGATAAAAGTGGCTTACCTTATGTTAGGAATATGTAAGCTGTTATTTTCGCACTTTACTATATCTTCTGATTGGATGAGGTTTTCCCTCTCCTTTCTAGAGCTTATGGTACTGATATTCGTTCAGGTTTTCATTGGTTTCTGGGGGCTTTCTCAGGAATGTTGTTAGGGAGAATTTACAGATGGTTTTTGATGAAAGTTTTTATCATTCTATGTGTTATGTGCTTTTATTAAACGTCTCCTAGGAATGTTTCCTAAATTTGGAGATAGGACTAACTGCTACAATGTTTTCTGTATTAGACTTGAACATCATGGCAGTTGATTTTCCTTGTCTGCGGGAAATCTTCCACTCATTATTATTGTTTATTTCGAATTACTACTATGGTGGTTTAGGCTGTGTTTTCCTGGGACTATAAGCTTCCTCCTTTCGGTCTGGATTATGGTGGGTGTTTGCTGTCATTTTCTATATTCGGATGTTGTGGTTGGCGGATTCAAGGTGATTGGGATGGTTCCTTTGCTCTGGAGTCTCGGGTGACTGCAGATTGCTCTATTGCCTTTCTTTTTCATTTTATTCGACTGTTTCAGGTTGAGTTCATACAGATCTTGGGTGGATTGGTGGGGTTTTTTATTGATAGAGGTTGGCTTTATATGCATTTTAGTGCTATATATGCTTTCCTTTGGATTAGGATTTTGAGGCTGCTTGCTGTGTGGATTATTTTTCTTAAAAATGCTATTTCTATATGGAATGGGCTGTTGGTGGATTCACATTTTGTATTTCCATCGGGGAGTTCTATATGCCTTTCTTTGGTTTGGTGTATGGCGGCTGCTTGTTGATTGGTGTCAGGCCTCCTTTCTTCTTTCTTAATCTGTTATGCTATGGTATCTTAAATCTAATTATAATTGGTGGTTCTAATAAAGGAAGGTGGTTTTGGCTTCATTCAGTGGAAATTAATATTTTTCTATTTAGTAGCCATATCATTATTGAGCTATATGATTTTCCTTTGGATAGACGTGTCTCGTGTTTGTTTTCTCTGACGGGTGGCAAATTACTCCCCCTATTTGGATGGTAGTAGCATATGTGTGGTATCCCCTTTGGATGCTTATGTATGTTGCTAAACTAGTGTGGATTGTTTGTTGCATCCCTTTTCTTAGTCTTATGTTTATCCATTATAATTAACGTCTATTTTATGGGTACTAACCGGCATCCTTTGTTTGTGGTTTCTTTTCTCTTAATGCAGGTTCAAGCAGGCATTTTCTTTTGGATGCAAAATCTCATCAGCTCCCCCATACTGACGTTGGCGGACATATGGTTGGTGGCTAGGAGTGTTTTTCTCTTTATTTGGGGTATTGCATTTGCTTTTATTGTGTGAGTTCTGTATTTAGATAGGGGTTTTACTCTTTAGGCTGATTGTAGCTCTTTGAGCAGTAGACTCAGAGTTTAACCCCTTTTTTAAGGATCTTGTAACCCTTTTCTTATGAGCAATAAAATTCCCCTATATGGGGTTTCCCAATATATATATATATATATATATATATATATATATATATATATATATATATATATATATATATATATATATATATATATATATATATATATATATATATATATATATATATATATATATTGAAGTTTAGGTGTTAGATATATAAATACATAAGAATTGTGTGGTATGTATGTAAAACCCTCTAATAAAAATATATAATTATGCTATCAAACAATAATTTATATAAAAATTAAAATTTAAGTTTTTAATTCATATCTTCCTGTGTTTGTGTGATGGTCAGTTTTATCTTTATATCCTATCATGTGTTGGTTGTTGTATTACTAAAAAAATTCTACCATAAGTTGAAACATGAGAGTATTATTTTGAAATATTCAAAAAAAAAATTTAAGTTTTGTAAGGTTGATATAATATTGAAAGGTGAATCTATGTCTATAAAGGTTGATTTACTCACCTTTGATATCGGCTTTAAGGGAGATGAGAAACTTAGAAACATCTTTAAATCTCATTTTCAAATTTTTGCGATAGGCTCTTTGAAAAATACTATCCTACTTTATAAGTATGCTCACTGTGGCAGCTTTAGGCTCTTTGAAAAATATAATTTCTCACTGCACTGCAGTTACCTTTTAAGAAATTGCAGTGTGGGTGTATTTTACACTATTGTGTGATGAGAAACTGTATTTTCTAATTTCATCTAGTAGAATGCAGCGTATGCCAGAAATTATTGTATGATGATGAATGATATTGAGATTATATGAATCTATGTATGTTTTTAGGCTATGATAATCATTATCATTATAATTGTGTTGCCCTCTCCTTTAAATAATTAGCTCCCCCTCATCATGTTTTATCAGCAAAGGACATGAATATAAGGGTGGTTATTATTCAGATTATAAACAAACAAAAAAATCTAATCAAATCTATTTTATTTGATTAGTAAAAGTATCAATTTAGTTTTATTTTCTTTAATTTTTTAGTTATTGATTAAAAATAAATTTTTAATGAATTTCATCAAACTAAAAAATGAATTTTAAAAATAAATTTTTATTTATGAAATTGACAAAATTTATATATTAAAATTTATTTATTTTTAAGCTCAACTTAGGTTTGACTCATATTTTAGTCAAATTCTAATGAGCTCATTGTCAATATTTTATTCATAAATAATTTCAAAACAAGCTAATTATGAACATATTGATCCCCTAATTAATGAATTGTATATAACATAAGGGACAACCAGGTTAATAAAAATATTATTTCTTCCGCATATCAATATCATAAATTTTAGCAAATATGTTCTTAATACAAGTAGTTAAGCTAAAGATAATTATTTTTATAGTGAAAGTTAATTATAATTCATTTCATATAGCATCAAATCAAGTTAAAGTTTAGTTCAATTGACATCGCAAAATTTTCAATGATATTTTAAGTGCTTGACCTCGCCTAGTTTTGACTTAGGATTAGATTGATTTTCCATCAAGATTCATGCTTTGAGCAACATATATTTATATATATATATATATATATATATATATATATATATATATATATATATATTCTATTAAAGAAGAATGAACAGAAGATTTTCATGTTAGAATTCATATTTATAAACATAATAAAATATTTTAGTTATGAGGCTAAAAGGTAAAAATCTCTTTTATTCTCACTCTCTCTCTCTCTTGTGCAAGCTACCTTAGCCTAGTGGTTGAGAGTTTTGTCTTTCAATCAAGAGGTTTTGGGTTCAAGTCCTTGCACATACGTGATGTGTGTGAGTTTGCAATTAAATTCGCTCAAATGTCCCCAAAAAAATCTCTCTCTCTCAACTCATTGCATTTACGATAGTAATCATATCTACAATCCTTAATGGTTCTTAAAATTTTTTTGCAAAAAAGGTCCTACAACAATCTTGTCAAATGGTTATAAATTATTTTTGAAATCATCTTAAGAGCAAGGAAATTATAGAACCATTAAAAAATATTATGCAATTATGAGGTTAGGAGAACATTACAACTATATAAATGTTAAAAACTAAGTTTAGAATTGAGCTCTTGCATCCTTTATACTTCTTGCATTTGTACATTGTTGTATAGTTTATCAAATCTACCTTTCTAATCTTCACATTCTATCAATATTTTAATCACTTAATAGACAATGTGTTCACCATGATAGGAGCATGTAATGGACTTTGTTGTCCCATGATTAGGAAGGTTTAGTGGCCTCCCTAATATCCCTAGCTTCCCTGAGAATAAAGGCCCTGAGGCCTTCAATGGTAAGTTGATCCACTTAATGGACTTAGCTAATATGGGAAGCACTGTCGCTACTAAGTTTGTCAAAGGAAAATGTATCATTGTCATTGGTTTCCTCAAATCAGCTCTCGATGTCGCCGCTGTATGTGCTGATATTAATGGTATGATCATTGTTAGTATCATTATTAAAATTGTTAGAATACATCATGCATATGGATTGTCACTTATTTAGTGTTGGACTATATGAAGATCATACAATAGTTCATTATACTAAACAATTTTAAAGCATACGACTATGCACTTTGGTAGTACTCCAGACACACATAAAGCTTCATATACTTTATTCTTACTTTTCTTAAATTTGCACTTGTAGGTGCGGAACTTTCTTAATGATGATTGTCCAACGAAGCGATGGAACATGGTTGATTTCTCAGCATGGGATGTTTCGTTAGGTTACTTCTCCACTCATTTTTTTGAGCTACTCTACACGCACTGTGAGAAGGAATCATGCTAAGCCTCTTGCTTAGCTGCCCTCTTCATTAGTAAATGTTTTTCCTCCAATTATTTTAAATTAAATATATAAATTAATATCTCATATTCATTTTTTTTAATATAGAGATGGCTTATATCTAAGTTTATTGAAATCCACATCAAGAAAACAACACCAATGGAGAAGAATGGAATGGTTCCAGACCATAGCTTTTTTTAAGCGAGTTCATCCTTGCTTTATTGTGAAAAATTCTACGACATGCTGAAATATAAGAGCATTGTTCTAAAATATTCAAAAAGCATTTAGTTATGTAGGGATGGCATAATATTGGAAGGTGAATTTGCACCGTTAAAGGTTGATATAGTCATCTTGGGTACTGGCTTCAAGGGCGATGAGAAAATTCGAAACATCTTTAAATTGCCTTCATTTCAAAATATTGTGACGGGCCACCAAGAAAATTCTATTCCACTTTATAGGTATACTTCACATTGATTAGTTAGATATTCATATATAACTTAAGATATTATTATAACAAGTGCATAAAGTTATCAAAAAAGCTTATTTTTGTTTGACTAGATAATTAGCTTAAGTTAACCTAGTTTTATAATTTAATATATTAAATTTTAATGAGCTAAACATGACCTTGTTGATCCTATTTGGTTTGATAATAGTTTGATTATGTTCCTACATATATGTATATTTGCATGTTTGAATGTGCACTTATACATATTAATGTATTCACATACTTGTATAATCTTGTATATTATAGGTATTCATATTCATATATTTATACTAGTATGTGTATACATGTGATAGACAATATAAAGATTAAATAACTTAGATTTGACATATCAATAAATTTTAGGTTTATCAACAATCTATGTTCAACTTAATAAGTTAATGAGGCAAACATTAACATAAAATTTAGCATTCTTACACTCCTATGAGTGCATGAGTAAACAGGCTTATTCAATGACATTGAAAAAATATGTCAAAAAATTTATTTTATAGTTAAATTTGTGATAGTGTGGTTAAGAATTATTTTACTAAAAAGATTTATCTTATCAACGCATTTATGTACGATAGAGAATGCATTCATCCAAGGATTTCATAAAAGGCGATAATTGGATACTCAAAGAGTGCATCAAACTTATTTACTTCGGAGATGTGGGCAATATGGTTGGCACATTTTCTTGATGGTGTATTTCAGCTCCCGAGCATAAAATTGATGGCGGAAGACATGATGAAATGGGATAAATACATGAAAGAGTATGGTCATGAATATTATAGAAGATCAAGTGTTGGAATCATTCAAATATATTATAATGATCAACTTT
Organism: Cymbidium sinense; assembly: GCA_021442155.1. NCBI lineage: Eukaryota > Viridiplantae > Streptophyta > Magnoliopsida > Asparagales > Orchidaceae > Cymbidium > Cymbidium sinense. Next base: position 4,826,719 of record CM038232.1, read on the forward strand.
CTCAGGACATGGGTAATAATCCTAAAAGAAAAAAAAAGGGTTTTTGTCAGAATGGTTCATGCCGTATGGACCTTATGATTATGTAGAGCTTAAATCTAAAAAGGAGTTATACATCTCTTTAAGTTTATTGTAGGGAATAAAAAATAATATCAATGGTTGTTTGACAACCCTCTTGATAAAATGATGAAGATTATTTGCTCTAATCAATTTTAGTAGTGATGGGAAGAACAAAATTTACTTTTAATTTATAGTTTTAAAGGTGTTGTGTGTGTGTGTGTGTGTATATATATATATATATATATATATATATATATATATATAGAGAGAGAGAGAGAGAGAGATTATTTGAGTTTATGCAAATCTTAGTTGTATGATAATCATTAACACTATTTTTGTGTTGCCCTCTACCTCAAATATTAGCTCCCCCTCATCATGTTTCCTTGATAGAGAGCATAGATGTAGGAATCAAGCAACAATTATAATCATGATAATTAATATTTGGATTTGCAATAATTTTATTAACTATTGCAATTTAGTGCTATAATAGCTCCTTTTTTAGTATAATAACTTTGTGCTCACTCTAGTGTGGCTAGTGTGGCCCATGTGCCATGCACATATTTTGCACATTTTTTTCGCATGTAAAATTTGTAATTCTCTAAGGTGTAGAATGTTGGCCAATAAAAGAGAAGTATAAAATTAAATGTTGCAGACATGAAAATACACAGGTGGATAAGCGGATTTACACTATATATATATATATATATATATATATATATATATATATATATATATATATATATATATAAAGGTTGGAGTATTTTCAATGGAGATTAGATTAGAGAGTTGTCTTAAATGGTTTGATCACATAAAACATTGGTTGCCCGATGTCCAAATTAGGAGAGTAGATGCTTTAGATTCTATGTTTAGACCTAAAAAAGTTTTGATTAGGAAGTACAAAAATGACTTTATTTTATTAGAATTAAATGATAATATGACATCTAATAGGACACAATGGAGAGGAAGGATTCTTGTAATCGATCCCATATAGTGGGATAAAGGCTTGTTGTGCTTGTAAAATGAATATCGAGGTTGATAATCTTAAATTTTTCTATAATTTGCTTCATATTAGACTTCTTTATTCATTTTTAAAAAGTTAAATAATTATTTTAATTACAAAACAAAACCTATATAGACTAATCAAATGTAAGAAAAAGATAAATAAGGTAAGCCTTGTTGTACTCCTTTTTTCTATTTTAACATATCATATAATATGAGGGATTTAAAAGAAGATCTAGTATAATAAAATACTTCTTTTTCCTCTTGTCACAATGTTTGCTTGTATGTTGTGTGAAGAAGTCAATGTTCTTCAATGAAGTATCATCATCAAATCTAGTAAATGAATTAACAAAATTAACTTGTCTTGATCATTAATAGAATCATATAAAAAATTTACTTGAATATGTCTTTTTCACAATTAATTTGATTAGAAAGAGTCATAGGATAGATCCCTTGAATTTCCTAAAGACGTGAGGGAGGTGGGAGAATTACTTTAGGAGTGAAGTTATCAATAAGAAATACATTATGAGTGATATGAGGCTTATCGGTCAACCGTATCAACTTGGATCATATTTTGATGTTGCAACCCTTATAACTTTAGACGAGAAAATATGTCATTATGAGATGGAACTCTTCATATCTGTGACAGATAATCAAATAACAATCAATCTGGAAGAATATTTAATAATAATGTTATTTCATTGTTGATAATGGGATATATTTTATACAAATCTAAATCCTATACCCAAGCAAGATAAGGATAACAGAAGCTTGCTATCCTCTAAAAAGTTAGTTTTTATCAAAGATCTTTCTATTGACTATAAATTCAAAAAGGCGTTTAAGAACCTTTCAAAAATGTCATTTTTTATTATACTCTAGTAATTGGGAGTTAAAAATAGAAGTAATAGGTGAATTTACATGAAAATGATTAGGCACTAATGGTCCTGATGAGAATAGAAAATATTTGTTAAGTTAAATAAAATAAATATTCATGAAAAAAATTAAAATCATTGTCAAAACTATAAAATAGAACCAAGAATATAACACTTAATTTGGTTCACAATGACAACATATATATAGGGTTTAGGGATCTATTCATTAAAAATTGTTGGAGGAACATAACAATTTTTTTCTCTTTTCCCTACAAAAAAAGGAGTAGAAATTTAACATATGTGTGATTTAATCCTAAAATTTTAATAATATTTTAAGAATATTTATCAACTAGTCAATATTTTATGTTAGCATCAATTTCTGACTAAAAGTTTTTAAGGGAACATTATTTTTTTTCTTAAATAGATTAAATTATATATATGAACACACTTTAGGTGCCAATGTAGTTCGACTACAATCCTGTTGAGTCAAGCTGAGTATAGCATGAATTGGACTTGATTCGATCATATTATAAGTTGTTCATGTTCAACTCTAGCTTGAGCTAGCTGAACTTTCAAATGCATGTTCATACTTGACTTGTTTAAAATTTGGAAGATTTACATATATATACGTAATTCTTATGTATTTACATATCTAACACCTAAAGTTAGATATTTACTTATCTAACACTTTCCTATGCTTAAAAAGTGCATTTCACTTTTAAAAAGTGACTTATGATTGTATTTTTGATGTGATATTGAAGATTTGGATGTTATATATGTAAAAATTAAAGTTTGGGTGTTACATATGTAAATACATAAGAATTGTGTCGTATGTACGTAAATACCCCTTAAAATTTTCACTAATCATACTTGGCTTACTTATATTAATTGAATGAGTACTTCAACGGATTAATAAACAAGCTAAAAATCCGAATGAGTACTTAGTTTTTTATATTTAGTTATAAATAAATAGTTTTATGACTTTAACGAATAAAAATTTAATAAATTTAGAATTAATATATAATTTTTTTCACAAATTAAATAAAATATTATATAAATTGTGACCAAACTTTCTTATAATCATTTAATATAAATAAAAACTAACAAATCAATTTATTGAAATAAATAAAGATGAACAAATTGCATTAAATATATGCATATTCTTTAATGGAAAATAAATTAATTTGAAAAAACTCAAATAGCTCAAACAAATTAAAAACTAGGTATTTATATTTTTTGGATTTTATTAAACTAGGTATTCAACTTTTATTTAGAATTTTTTTTTAATGGAGTCAAACTCGATAGCTTGATGAGATTTTTAGGCCAACAAAATTTATTTTTTAAAATAAATGAAAAAAAATTAAAAGAGAAGTAAATTAATGTGCATGCAATTTCTCATCCCTTAGATCAAAGTTTAATGTTTTTTTTTAGAACCCCATATAGGGGAATTTTATTGCTCACAAAAGAAAAGGGTTACAAGATCCTTAAGAGGTAAACTCAGTCTACTCAAAGAGCTACTAACATCCTAAAGAGTAAAAATCCCTCTAAGTACAACCCACATAGAGAAAAGTCATTACCCAAGAAAATAAAAGAAAATAAAAGACACATAGGTGCAAGCTGCAAAACTAGACAACAACAGTAGATGATGATGCTGAAGAAGATTGTTCCTCTAGAAAGAAAATGCCTACTTGATACCTGAATGAGAATAAAAAGATCTCTGCAAACAACTAGATGAAAAACTAGCACAAAAAAAATGGAAGGGGTTAAATCTAAGGAATAAACATAAAGCTGAAAGAAGTATTAAAATAGTACGGAGGGCTCCAGAACCTTCACACCAACTTGGGACAGAGACATACATGTGCATCCAAGAGGAGGGATACATCATACATGCTACTACTAACCAAAGAAAGGAAGAAGTCAACCACCCACCATAACCAACAAACCTGGGGAGACAGTCTATCCATTGGAAAATCATGTGGCCCAAAAATATAGTATAACCAATGAGAAGAAATCCACAAAGGCAGCATTCCTTTATCAACATTAGAGCCCATATAGTGCCAATAACTATCAGAATAGCAATCCACACCAACCCACCCAAGTTCCATATCACAACAATTAAAATGTAACAAGATCAGCATGATAGGAAATAATATTCAATTATGGGGATGCTTATATAAATACCACTAGATATAATTGGTTCCAAAAGAATATAGCATAACAAAATTAGTGAACATGTCCATATGATAAAGCCATGAAGGTATGATAACATCTTGGGAAATAGGCCCAAAACCAGATCTATCCATTCTAATAGGATTGCTTAAAAGCAAAAAAGTTGATAAACCAAACAGCAGGCAACCGCAACACACCAAACCAAAAGGACAGCAAACCCAACTTCCGTGTCATTATAGAAATAAAGGCTTAGTAAAAATAGGAATTGTCGAAACGTCAAGCAGCTCACAACAGAGATAAAAAAAGGAGGCAATCCCTAATAATGGAAGAAGAGCACCTTGCCAAAGAGGTGTAGACCACTCAAATAAAGAGCAAGATAAGCATTTTGAGTTAGTTATATAGATGAAATAAGCCTTGGAAAACAGCCCGAAAGACAGCCTAGGAACACTTAAGAAGCATACAATAAAATAGAAAATGATACACAATTTGAGCATATCCCATGAAAAAATACTTCAACCCAATGAGCTTCTGACAAGAAAAGCATTCAATTCTTGATCGAAACAAGTTCCACCCTAGCCTAAAAAGGAAGGTAAATCCTCACCCAACTAATAGATTGAAATAAAAAGCAATAAGAAAAGTTTACAGGTTCATAACATAAGGCAATAAGTTCACAAGCCCCCATAATAAAGAAGGGATATTATCATAGGAGAATATATTCACCGAAGAGGATTTTGCACCCCAATTAGCAAGAAAATCTGTACAAGAATTATCTTCCCGAAAAATATGAGAAATATGATAGCCAATGGTGGCAAGAAGCCTCCTCGTGTGGTTAAGAAGATAACAACTTTCAGCATTACCATGAGCTCTTGAATTTAATAACTATAAGAGGAGGAGAGCGCCAATTTCAAACCAGATTGTTTTAAAACCTTTCTAAATGCATAACAAGATACCATAATGCAGACCATAAAGTTCAACAAAAAGAACAAAATAGAGTCTTAAAGAATAGCAAAAGCAGTAATCACCTTACCTTTATAGTCTCTTTAAATACCCCATAACCATAGGCCCATTCTATGACCCATCAGTATTTACCTTAATGACATGATAGTTGGGCTTTATCCAATGAATAATATTAAAAGTAAACTCAACCTTAGAAGACAAGAGGTTAATCCCAAGGTTAAGAGCTAGATGCTTGACTCCTTTGAAGCTAGAAGGAGTAAGAAGGTTAGCTTTATAAAGGGAAGTAATTATACATTTGGTTCTAGCAATAATACAGTGAAAGTTCATAGGATTGCCATGATGTTTAGCATCATTTCTTTTCCAGATATACCACAACAAAGTAATAGCAAGCACACATTTGACATGGCCTTTTGGTGAACAAGAAAAAAAATTATTTAAAAGGCACCATATAGAGAGGGATCCATCAAAAAGAAGAGTATTAAACATACTATCATACCAATATCAGACTTTAGTAGCAATGGGTCCATTCACGAAGACATGATCCACAGTTTTAATGTGGAAGCAACATTGACATTTGGATGGAAGATGAAAGCCTTTTTCAGAGAATGGCATCCACAGGAATGTAGTGTTTAAGGATGCGCCAAGTTAGAACCGAAAAGGAGGAAGGGATAGAATTACTCCAAATTTTAGAAAAAACTAAGGATTCTTGACTTTTAAATCTAAATGCATGCCACACATCCTTAAAGATAAAATCTCTAGAGGAGGAATTTTTAAATAGGATTTGATCAGATTTATTGGATGTAGGATTAATATTAAGGATTTTGTTAATGATCACATTGGGAATATAAGAAACCAATTGAGCTATATCCTAAGAATTATGAGTAATGAAATGGATAACCTTGAGCCTCAATAGAGAGTATTGAGTAAGAGTCAATAGAACCCAAACCCAATTATCTTGCCAATAGAAAGAGGAACTAGAATTCACACCTTAGGAGATCATTCTCTACTTGATATGGCAAAGTCTTCTCCACACTAGGGAGTCCCCCGGTTTGGAAGAAGAAATGAGGGGGTGTTTACCCTTACAATATTTAGCGAAGATGAAATTCGACCAGTAACTGTGATTGCTTCTAAGATTCCACCACATTTTGTATGAAAATAAATTAATGGAATCTTCTAAAGTTTTACATCCTAAACCACCTTCATTCAAAGGACCACTATAGGTGTACCAGCTATCCCAATGTATTTTTTTGGAAGATGAGGTAGAACTCCAAAAGAATTTGTTAATAAGATAGTTAATCTTTTTAATGATAGAGGTGTTAGGGACAATAGTGGATAGTTGATAAAAAAAAAAGAGCAAAGAATGCTTTTAATTTGAACAAGTCTTGCTCCAAAGGATAGAAAATGGAATTCCCAAGAGGAAGTTTTTTATAAATTTTAATCACCTCATCAAAAGGGAAAATCTTTTGCACCTCGATATAAAGAGTACCGTGTACTTAATAGGAAGAATAAGATGAGCAAACCTCGTAATACTCTTAATAGCATTGATCCTAGGAGAAAATGACTTATTAACAATAAAACCACTTTTACCAGGGTTAATTTTTAAGCCACTTTCCCTTCCAAACTGAATAAGGAACTTACAAAGTTTTTTAATGTAGCGGGTAGATCCATTGCAGAATATAATGAAATCATCCATAAAGCTGAGGTGGTAAATAGGAAATCCACTCCTAGTTTTGTAAAACTTGTTAGGCATTTTATGAAACATCTGTTCAAGACTTCTAGAGAGATACTCCACCACGATAATGAAAAGGGCCGGAGAAAGGTGGTCCCCTTGCCTTATCCCATGGGAGGAAGAGAAGAAGCCATGAATCTTGCCATTAATAAGTAATGAGAACCAAGATTTCTCAATACCATTCTTGATTAATGTAATAAAATGATTGAAAAATCCAAAAAGAGATAGAATTTTATAAAGGAAAGTCCAACCAATGTTATCATAAGCTTTGGAAATGTCTAGTTCCCAAAATATTATCAGAGATAGATCTTCCTCTAACAAAACCTTGATTGGGGAGATAATTCTAGAAGTAAACTACCAAGTCTTTTATAGGATCTTAGATATGAGCTTATTAAAAAGGGTACTAAGGCTTATAGGCCTAAAATGGTTCCAAAGTTTAGGATTATCGATTTTAGAAATTAGGACAATGGAAGTACTAGAAAAGTATTTGGGGAGGGTAATTCCTTTAAAAAAAATCAAAAATAGCTTTAATCACATCTTCTTTGATAATATGCCAACACTTTTGAAAAAAAAAGGTCATAAATCCATCAGGGCCAGCCACTGAATCCGTATTCATAGTCTGTAAAATGGATGCAATTTCATACTCGGAGAGTAGGAAGTAAGCATTTTGTTATCTTCTTCAGTAATGATCTTAGGGATAACTTCAGGCCAAGATAATTCATCATAGAACACATTATTATTAAGGATATTAGTGAAGAAGGATACACCATAATACATAAGCTCCTTTTTATCAGAACACCAACTATTATCATTAGTTTTAATTTTGTTGATGTGATTGAGAGCCTTTTTCTTTTTGAACATAGCATGAAAATATTTGGTATTCCTATCACCATCCAATATCCTTTTCAAGGAAGCCTTTTCCCTCCAATAGGTCTCCTCCATGTCTTGGTATCATGTTAACCTATCTTTGGCTTGGTTTAATAAGATAATTTTGGAGGGATCATGAATAGCAGCTTCTTCTAAAACTATGGCTTCTTGTTCTAAGTCTTTATGTTTGTGAAAGATTTCTGAAGTAGTGTTTGTTCCACCATTTGAGATATTGTTTAAGCCTTTTTAATTTAATTCATAATCTCGTCATCCCAACAATAGAGTCATCAGGGCCGAGAGGATCACCCCAATTAGTAGCAACCACCTCCGAAAATCTATCGTCCATAAGCCACATATTTTGAAAATGGAAAGGAATATGAGAGGAGGGGGATTCCATTATCATCCTTAGAGATGAGCAAAGGGGAATGATTGGATAAGGTTCTACTGAGGTGTTCAGAAGTAATTAGAAAGGAATTGATCCATAGATCATTAAACAGAATCCTATCTAATCTTTGCCAAAGTCTGTGATTATTCCAAGTGAATTGAGAACCAATAAAATCTAGATCGATATGGTGACAATCAAGAATAATATTATTGAAATCCTCCATGGAAAATAAGTTAGGAGCATTGCCACCAACTCATTCCGAAGATGAAGAGATAGTGTTGAAATCCCCACCCACGAACCAGGGAACATTAACCGAGGATAAGAAATTAACCAGATCTTCTCACAGGATCCTTCTACCATACCTATTACAAGAAGCATAAACAAAGGATCCAAAATAACACCAATTATCAAAGGTGATTTTAACATTCACCACCTGGTGAAGATCCTGTATAATATGAAAAAAAAGGACTTCTCTAAAAGATCCAAAGTTTATTACTAGAGTTAGAGAAAAAACAATCAAAGCCAATCATTCTAGTGACAGATTGAATGCTAGAAGGAAGGATAAAGGGTTCCAAGATTGCCAGGAAAAAAATATTATGAGTGCAAACTAAGTTGTTGAGTCTATTACGAACAGAGAGGGAACCTATCCCTCTCGCATTCCAAATCAGGAAAGAGAACATTTATTTTGGATGAGAGGAGCCAGATCTAGTAACTTTGACAAGGCTAGGAAATTTAGATTTAGATGATTTGTTTTTCTTTTAAATAATTATTTGAAAATCATTGGCCAAATCTACAGCCTCACCATCAGATAACGAGTGTTTAGTTAAGTGTTTGGTGGAAGTGAGGTGCTTGGGGGTTAAAGGCCATTTTTCCTTTTTCTAATTCAGTGTTGATGATCTGATGTAACTTAGGTTTTGAGTTTAGGTCATGGTTAGAAGAAGAAGCACATGAGGGATTAGAATTAGGCAAAACACAAATACCTAAATCAAGAGTAGAAGTTATCTCTAAATACTGCACATCAGCCATTCCTACAATAGCATTCACTTGACCTTTAGCTAATGGAGATACAGAGGTAGGGATATTTGCATTAGTTAGGGAATCAACAACTATGGGGGATCTAGAGCTTCTATTAGAGCCATTAATGTCAATATTGTTACTTTGTAAATGGATTCTCACATGAGGAGCCTGTTCCTTATTAGGATGTGAGCCAGCCGGTAAATGCTCACTCGTATCCATCTTAGATTCGGGTTGGTGGCTTTGAACCGGAGGTTCATTTTTATCAGGTATCAGAACAGGTGTATTAGTGACCAAATCATTTTGTGGTTCATTCAAAGGGGCCTTAATGGATGGAGTAGCTTTGGATAACATAGCAGAATTTTTCTTTAAATGCGGATGAGCCACAAAACAATCAACAAATCCCTGCCAATGAATTCTACTATGGTAGCAAAATACAGCAAAATTTTCAAACTCTACTTTTTGTGAATAACCATATTTTTCTGATCCTAACCAGATTTCCTTTGGATATTTTTTAGTTATATCCAATTCCACAAGTATCCGAGCAACATAAGGTCTAGTGCTAGATGCGGTCACTTGGTCCAACTGGAGAGGCCGACCGAATAGCCCAGCCACAGCATAGAGAAACTCATGATTAAAGAAATGCATGCGAAGGTTAGGAATAGACAACCAAACTAGAACGATAGGAGATTCCTCCTTAATGTCAAAAAATGGAGTCCATTTCAATAAATGCAAATGGAACAAAATACGATCTTCTAGCGAAAATGAGTAATCCAAATCATTAGAAAGTTGAATCAATACATGTAGGTGAATCAATCAAACCCACGAAAACACACGGATAATTTGATTATGAAAAAGTCTGGATATTTTCCATAGAAGGATGCCTGAGAGAAATTTACCAACCAAAGCAACTCAAAAGTTTAGCAAGCTTATCAACCATCGAATATACATGATGTGGTACACCTCGAAGGATGTAGTAACAAATTCAAAAGACTCAAGGGATTCTTTGCCTTACCCACAAGCACTTCCTTGAAGGATTTATAAGCCATTGAGGAATTTGAGCCAGAGATGCCAAGGGGTTCAGTACCTTTAAGGTAGGATTGGATGATGTGCAGTATTTAGAGATAACTTCCACTCCTGATCTAGGGGTTTGTGTTTTGCCTAATTCTAACCCATCCTCTAATTCTTCAAATTTGGATCTAAATCTAAAACCTAAGCTGCATCAGGTCATCAACAATTAGTTGGAAGAAGGAGAATTGACCTTTAACCTCTAGGCTCCTATTGACAACAAACAATTAATTGGATTGTCATTATCTAATGGGGAGGCTGTTGGTTTGGAAAATGATTTTCACATTATTTCTAATAAGAGAAACAAATCATATAAATCTAGATTTCCTAACTCTGCCAAAGTTACTAGATCTGGCTCATCCCATCCCAAGTAATGGTCTCTTTCTTGATTTGGAATGAGAGAGGGATAGGCTCCCTCTCTATTATAATAGACTTCGACAACTTAGTTAGCATCCATAACATTTCTTTTAAAATTTTTAAACCCTTTATCCTTCCTTCTAGCATTCAATCTATTGCTAGAATGATTGGCTTTAGAAGTTTTTTTTCGGTAATAAAATCTGGATCTTTTGGAAAAATCCTTATGCCTTCCATATTATTCAGGACCTTCACCTGGTCGTTAATGCACCCTGGTTCGTGGGTGGGGATTTTAACATTATCTCTTCCTCGGCGGAAAGAAGGGGTGGAAACCCTTGATTTCCACTTGACCGATCTGGGCTTCATTGGCTTCCAATACACTTGGAATAATCACAGACTTGATAGGATCATGTTTAATGATCTATGGATCAACTCCTTCTTGACTATCTCAGTTGAACACCTTAGTAGAACCCTTTTCGATCACTCTCCTTTGCTTATTTTTGTTAAGGTTAATACAAAGTCCCCTTCTTCTTATATTCCTTTCCGCTTTCAAAACATGTGGCTTCTGGATACTAGATTTGAGGAGGTGGTTGCTACTAATTGGGGAGACCCTCTTTATCCTGATGATTCTATTTTGGGGATGAAGAGATTATGGATGAAATTAAATAGGCTTAAACAATTCCTCAAATGGCGGAATAAACATTGCTTCAAAAACCTTTTCACTAATATAAAAGAATTAGAACAATAGGTCATTTTGTTAGAAGATGAGGTTATCCTGTATACCTCTAAAACTATTTTATTAAAGCAAGCCAAAGATAGATTAACAAGCTATCAAGACATGGAGGAAACTTACTGGAGGCAAAAGGCTTCTGCTAAAAAGTTATCGGAGGGAGATAGGGACACCAAATATTTTCATGCTATGTTGAATAAGAATAAGGCCTTAAACCACATTAGGAAAATCAAATACACTGATAATAGTTGGATTTCTGAAGGAAAGGAACTTGCCGATTTGGGTGTTTCCTTCTTCAATAACCTGCTTAATAATAATGTGAACTATGAGAAATTAGCATGTCCTGAGGCTATCCCCAAAATCATCACCGAAGAAGATAACATAATGCTTACATCCTTACCCTCTGAAGTTGACATTACATCCACCCTACAGAGTATGAATACAGATTCTATCGCTGGCCCTGATGGATTCACTCCACTTTTCTTTCAAAAAAGTTGGAATATTATCAAAGAAGATATGGTTAAAGGATTCGGATTTTTTTGAGGGAATATCCTCCCAAAATTCCGGTACTTCCATTGTTCTAATTCCTAAAATCGAAAACCTCGAGCTTTAGAACCATTTTAAACCTATAAGTCTATGTACATTTTTAATAAGCTCATATCAAAGATCCTAAAAGATTAGGTATTTTACTTCCTAAAATCATTTCCCTTAATCAAACTAGCTTTGTCAAAGGTCGATCTATCTCTGATAATGTATTATTGGCTCAAGATATTGTCCATGATTTAAACACCAAAGTTCGGTGTGGGAATCTTATTTTTAAGTTAGACATATATAAAGCCTACGATAATATTGGTTGGACTTTCCTCTACAAAATTTTATCTCTCTTCAGCTTTTCCAACTCTTTCATTACATTAATCAAGAATGGTATTGAAAACTCTAGTTTTTCTTTACTTATTAATGGCAAGTTTCATGGCTTCTTTTCTTCATCCCATGGTATGAGAGGACCCCTTTCTCCGGCCCTTTTTATTATCGCAGTAGAATATCTTTCTCGAAACCTTGATCTTATGTTTCTGAAAATTCCTAACATGTGCTACAAGACTAAGGGTGGTTTTCCTATCTCTCACCTATGCTTTGCAGATGATTTCATTATTTTATGCAATGGGTCTACCCATTACATAAAGAAATTGTATAAGTTTCTTATTCATTTTGGTAGGGAGAGTGGCTTAAAAATTAATCCTGACAAAAGTGGCTTCATTACTAGAAAATTGATTCATATTCCTAGGATTAATACTATTAAGAATATCACGGGCTTTGCCCAATATACTCTCCCTATTAGATACCTGGGTACTCCTTTATATCGTGGTGCTAAAAGATCTTTCCTTTTTGATGAGGTGATTCAAAAAATCTATAAGAAAATTTTCTCGTGGGAATTCCATCTTCTTTCTTTTGGAGCCAGATTGGTTCTGATTAAAAGTATTCTCTGCTCCTTACCCCTATATCTGCTTTCCACTATTGTCCACTTCTATCATTGATAAGATTAAACTATTCAATAAATTCTTCGGGTTCTTCATCATCCAAAAAAACTCATTGGGCTAGTTAATTTGTACTTTGAATGAAGGTGGACTAGGTTGTAAAACCTTATAAGATTCTATTAAATGTTTTTCCTATAAAATGTGGAGGAACCTTAGAAGTAATCACAACTTCTAGTCTAAATTTATCCTTGCTAAATACTATAAGGGTAATCACCCTCTCATTTGCACTTTCAAAATGGGAGACTCCCACAGTGGAGAAGACTACGTAACATCAAATGGGCTGCTAGAGGCTGAACTCTTGGGGTGTGAATTTCAGTTCATCCTTCTTTTGGCAAGATAATTGGCTGGGTTCATGTTCTATTGACTCTCTACTCAACACCCATTCTATTGAGAGGCTCAAAGATAGCCATTTCATTACTCAAAATTCTTGGAATATAGCTTAGTTAGGTTCCTATGTCCCAAATTTTATCATAAACAAAATCACAATATTAACCCTACAACTAGTAAAATGGATCAAATTCTATTCAACAATTCATCCCTTGGTGATTTTGTTTTAAGGAGGTGTAAACTATTAGATTCTCTAATCTTTCCCAAACTTCAGTAATTCTATTCTACTTCCTATTGTCCATGCATTGGCATATTCTTAAACAATACATTCCTATGGATGCCCTTCTCCTGAAAAAAAGGCTTCTTGAGTCCCTTGATTATCACTTCTCTTATATTTGCTGAGAGAATTCTTGTCTTGATTTTCTTGCTAATTTGGGTGCAAAGTCCTCATGGTAAATATATTACATTGTAAATATTCCCCTTTATTAATTTGTTAATTTAGATAAAAGTGGCTTACCTTATGTTAGGAATATGTAAGTACATTATTTTAGCACTTTACTATATCTTCGATTGGATGAGGTTTTCCCTCTCCTTTCAAACTTATGGTACTAATATTATTCAGTTTTCATTGGTTTCAGGCTTTTCTCGAATGTTGTTAAGAGAGAATTACGATGGTTTTTTTTAAGAAAGTTTTATCATTCTATGTGTTATTGCTTTTATTAAGCTGTCTATCGTGTTAGGAATGTTTAAGGCTGGTGGAGATAGGACTACTTGCTACAATGTTTTACGTATTGAACTTGAACATCATGGCGGTTGATTTTCCTTGTCTGGAAATCTTCCACTCATTATTATTGTTTATTTAATTTACTATGGTGGTTTAGGGTGTTTTAGACTATAAGCTTCCTCCTTTGGTTTGGATTATGGTGGGTGTTTCTTTGTCATTTCTATATTACGTGATGTTGTGGTTGTTCTTGGGATTAGATTGGGATGGTTCCTTTGCTCACAGTCTCGGGTATTTCTTGATTATCTATGCTTTCTTTTCATTTTATTATTTGAGGTTGAGTTCATAATCTTGGGTGGATTGGTGGGGTTTTTTTATTGATAGAGGTTGGCTTTATATGCATCTTTGGCTTTATATGCTTTCCTTTGATTAGATTTTGGTACTTCTTTGTGTGGATTATTTTGAAAAATGCTATTTCTATATGGAATGGGCTGTTGGTGGATTCACATTTTATATTTCCATAGGGAGTTCTATATGCCTTTCTTTGGTTTGGTGTATGGTACTTGTTGATTGGTGTCAGGCCTCTTTTCTTCTTTCTTAATCTGTTATGCTATGGTATCTTAAATCTATTATAATTGGTGGTTCTAATAAAGGAAGGTGGTTTTGGCTTCATTGGGTGGAAATTAATTTTCTATTTAGTAGCCATATCATATTATTCTATATGATTTTCCTTTGGATAGGCGTGTCTAGGTTTGTTTTTTCTCGGGGGTGGCAAATTACTCTATTTGGATGGTAGTAGCATATGTGTGGTATCCCCTTCTTTGGATGCTTATGTATGTGGCTCTATACATGTGGATTGTTTTTGCATCCCTTTTCTTAGTCTTATGTTTATCCATTATAATTAACGTCTATTTTATGGGTACTAGCGGCATCTAGTTTGTTTGCAGGGTTTCTTTTTTTCTTAATGCGGGTTCAAGCGGGCATTTTCTTTTGGATAAAATCTCATCTCATCTTACATTTAAGGACATATGGTTGGTGGCTAGGAGTGTTTTTCTCTTTATTTGGGGTATTGCATTTGCTTTTGTTGTGTGAGTTCCGTATTTAGATGGGGTTTTACTCTTTGGTGTAGCTCTTTGAGCGATGAGCTTCAGTTTAACCCTTTTTTAGATCTTGTAACCCTTTTCTTATGAGCAATAAAATTCCCCTATATGGGGTTTCCCTTTATATATATATAAATATATATATATATATATATATATATATATATATATATATATATATATATATATATATATATATATATATATATATATATATATATATATATATATATATATATATATTTTGAAGTTTAGGTGTTAGATATATAAATACATAAGAATTGTGTTGTATGTATGTAAATCCCTCTAATAAAAATATATAATTATGCTATCAAACAATAATTTATATAAAAATTAAAATTTAAGTTTTTAATTCATATCTTCCTGTGTTTGTGTGATGGTCAGTTTTATCTTTATATCCTATCATGTGTTGGTTGTTGTATTACTAAAAAAATTCTACCATAAGTTAAAACATGAGAGTATTATTTTGAAATATTCAAAAAAAAAAAATTTAAGTTTTGTAAGGTTGATATAATATTGAAAGGTGAATCTATGTCTATAAAGGTTGATTTACTCACCTTTGATATCTTTAAGGAGATGAGAAACTTAGAAACATCTTTAAATCTGCTTTCAAATTTTTTGCGATAGGCTCTTTGAAAAATACTATTCTACTTTATAGGTATGCTCACTATGGCAGCTTTAGGCTCTTTGAAAAATATAATTTCTCACTGCACTGCAGTTACCTTTTAACAAATTGCAGTGTGGGTGCATTTTACACTATTGTGCGATGAGCTGTATTTTCTAATTTCATCTAGTAGAATGCGTATGCAAATTATTGTATGATGATGAATGATATTGAGATTATATGAATCTATGTATGTTTTTAGGCTATGATAATCATTATCATTATAATTGTGTTGCCCTCTCCTTTAAATAATTAGCTCCCCTCATCATGTTTTATCAACAAGGACATGAATATAAGGTGGTTATTATTGATTATAAACAAACAAAAAATCAATCAAATCTATTTTATTTGATTGGTAAAAGTATCAATTTAGTTTTCTTTCTTTAATTTTTTAGTTATTGATTATAAATAATTTTTAATGAATTTCATCAAACTAAAAATAAATTTTAAAATAAATTTTTTATTTATGAAATTGACAACATTTATATATTAAAATTTATTTATTTTAAGCTCAACTTAGGTTTGACTCATATTTTAGTCAAATTCTAATGAGCTCATTGTCAATATTTTATTCATAAATAATTTCAAAACAAGCTAATTATGAACATACTGATCCCACAATTAATGAATTGTATATAACATAAGGGACAACCAGGTTAATAAAAATATTTCTTCCATATCAATATCATAAATTTTAGCAAATATGTTCTTAATACAAGTAGTTAAGCTAAAGATAATTATTTTTATAGTGAAAGTTAATTATAATTAATTTCATATAGCATCAAATCAAGTTAAAGTTTAGTTCAATTTAAAAATAATTTGATCAATAATTTGCACTTGTAGGTGCTGAACTTGAGCGATGATTGTCCAAACGAAGCGATTGAACATGGCTGATTTCTCAGCATGGGAGTTTCGTTAGTTACTTCTACTCCACTCGCTTTTCAGAGCTACTACTACACAGACCAGGAGAAGGAATCATGCTAAGCCTTTTGGCAACATTGCTCCTTCCTTTAGTATATTCTTTTCCTCCTCCGCAATTATTTTAAATTAAATATATAAATTAATATCTCACATTAATATTTATTTATTTTTAATATAGAGGTGGCTTATATCTAAGTTTACTGAAATCTACATCAAGAAAACAACACCTATGAAGAAGTATAGAATGGTTCCAGATCATAGCTTCTTTCAAGCAATGAGTTCATCCTTACATGATTTATGGCCTGAAAAATTCTATGGCATGCTGAAAAATAAGTGCATTGTTCTAAAATATTCAAAAAGCTTTGAGTTTTGTAGGGATGATATAATATTGGAAGGTGAATATGCACCGTTAAAGGCTAATATAGTCATCTTTGATGCTTCAAGGGTGATGAGAAAATTTGAAACGTCTTTAAATTGCCTTCATTTCAAAATATTGTGACGGGCCACCTAGAAAATATTGTTCCACTTTATAGGTATACTTCACATTAATTAATTAGATATTCATATATAACTTAAGATATTATTACAAGAAGTGCATAAAGTTATCAAAAAGCATACTTGTGTTTCACTTGATATTTAACTTAAGTTAAACTAGTTTTATAATTTAATATATTTAATTTAATGAGCTGGTGACCTTGTTGATCCTATATGGTTTGATAATAGTTTGATTATGTTCCTTCATATATATGAATATTTGCATGTTTGAATGTGCACTTATACATATTGATGTATTCACATATTTGTATAATTTTGTATATTATAGGTATTCATATTCATATATTTATACTAGTGTGTATACATGTGATAGACAATTTAAAGATTTAATAACTTAGATTTGACTTATCAATAAATTTTATATTTATCAACCATCTATGTTCAACTTAATAAGTTAATGAGGCAAACATGAACATAAAATTTAGCTTTCTTACACTCCTATGAGTGCATGAGTAAACAGGTCTATTCAATAACATTGGAAAAACATGTAAAATAATTTATTTTATAGTTAAATTTGTGATGTGCTTAAAATTATTTTACTAAAAGATTAATCTTATCAACACATTTATGTAAGATAGAAAATGCATACATCCGAGGATTTTACAAATGGCGATAATTGGATACTCAGAAAGCACATCGAACTTATTTACTTTAGAGCAAAGAAAAACCATCTAAAACCATCCAAAACTGCTCAAAATGGGCAAAATGGGATAAGACGCGTTTTTGCCAGCAGCATGTATTTGATTTCAGCGTGTATTTAAATCCCTCTATCGTTTAGCCATGGTGCCACCCACCGACGTGGTTCATTTAGCGATTTCGGACTTCCTCGAAGTTCAGAACCAGCGATCACTAGCTCGAGCCTCAACTCATTAACGTTCGTGTGACCCAAGAAGCGAGAGCGTGCCATGGTTAGCGATATTGAGTCTGGCTGCCTTTCAATTGTAGCGTCCATGAGTGCCCATAAGCACCGTCTTAGGAATGGGTCCATAATAAATCTTTAGCATATTCACATATGTCCATGGATGCTTAATCATAATCTTGTATTTTCATGAAGATCTGTTCTCTCAAAATATATGGTTAATGGACCCTCAAATTTTATTGAAAAAGTTGCTATTTTCAAGTATTTGGTGTATATATTTTTGGATGATTAAGATAATATCATCCAAAAATAGGAGGCAACTGATATGACACTTAAAATTCTACCAATCAAAGCATGAATCTTGATGTTAAAAGCAAGCTGATCCAAAGTTAAAACTGGTCGAGATCAAGCACTTAAAATATCATTGGAAACTTTGAGATATCAGTTAAATCCCTAAATAGCTCTCAAACATGAAGTGTTTATAGTCAAATTGAGCATCTCGACGAGCCGGATCTAACAAGCCCAAGATCTTACATTTCAGACTTCATTTGAGCATTCAAATATTTAAAATACATCAAATGATCAAAGGAATCATTTTGGGCCGTCCGATGAAGTGGAGTGATTCGGATTTTGCATGTATTTACAGGGACGCCACTCCTCCAATGTATAAATAGTCCCTCATTCCACATATGAGGGGGAGGCCAAGCAAGAGAGAGGAGAGAACTCTAAAGCTTGAAGATCCTCCAAAACATCATACCACTTGATTGTCAACCCTATGCCGTCATACGTCTCATGCTGATCCTCACCGTCGTCAATCTCTGTCAGCCTCCATCATGATGACCTTCATTGCTAGTCGTTGTTCCTCATTGTTCACCATCATCTACTATCACTAGCAACTGCTACCACCTGAACGTGACTATATGGCTGTTGTTGTCTGATTTTGGGGTTCCCATTGTTAGCCCTTCTTATATACAATTTTGTAATCCCGTAGCGGAAAAACTTGTAGTCCAAAACAAATATATAGTGGAAACTTTTTACTGGGCTAGACCCCATAATTTTTTCCCTCTTTTCGAGATTTTTCACGTAAAAATTTTTAGAGTTTTCTTGTGCACTATTTAAATACCTGTGTGTGTGCTGGATTTCACAACAAGGCTAAGGCATATATATATTTGAAAATGTTGGAGTATTTTCAATGGAGATTAGATTAGAGAGAGTCTTCTTAAATGGTTTGATCACATAAAACATTGGTTGCCCGATGACCCAATTAGAAGTATAAAAAATGACTTTAGTTTATTAGAATCAAATGAGAATATGACATTTAATACGACCCAATGGAGATGAAGGATTCATGTAATAGATCCCACGTACTAGGATAAAGGCTTGTTGTTGTGCTTGTAAAATGAATATTAAGGCTGATAATCTTAAATTTTTCTATAATTTGCTTCATATTAGACATCTTTATTTATTTTTTTAAAAGTTAAATAATTATTTTAATTACAAAACAAAACCTATATAAGCCAATCAAAAGTAAGAAAAGACATATAGGGTAAATGCTATACTCCTTTTTCTATTTTAACATATCATATAATACGAGGGATTTAAAAGAAGATCTAGTATAATAAAAATACTTATTTTTCCTCTTGTCATAATATTTTTTTGTATGTTGTGTGAAGAAGTCAAAGTTCTTCGGTGAAGTGTCATCATCAAATCTAGTAACTGAATTAACAAAAACTAACTTGTCTTGATCATTAATAGAATCATATAAAAAATTTACTTCAATATGTCTTTTACACAATTAATTTGATTAGAAAGAGTGATAGGATAGATCCCTTGTCCTAAAGAAGTGAGGAGATGGGAGAATAACTTTAGAGTGAAGTTATCAATAAGAGATACATTATCGGTGATATGAGGCTTATCGGTCAACCTTAGCAACTTGGATCATATTTTGATGTTGCAACCCTTATAACTTTAGACAAGAAAATTTGTCATTATGAGATTGAACTCTTCATCTCTATGACAAATAATCAAATAACAATCAATATGGAAGAATATTTAATAATAGTGTTATTTCATTGTTGATAATGGGATATATTTCATACAAACTTGAATCCTATGCCCAAGTAAGATAATGATAACAAAAGCTTGCTATTCTCTAAAAAGCTAGTTTCTGTCAAAGATCTTTCTATTGACAAAAAATTAAAAAGGCATTTAAGAACCGTTCAAAAATGTCATTTTTTACTATACTCTAATAGTTGGGAGTCTAAAAATATAAGTAATAGGTGGATTTACATGAAAATGATTACCAACTAATGGTCCTGATGAGAATAGAAGAGATTTGTCAAGTTAAATAAAATAGATATTCATGAGAAAACATTAAAATCATTGTCAAAATCATAAAATAGAACCAAGAAATTAACACTTAATTAGGTTCAGAATGACACAACATATATACATGGTTTAGGGATCTATTCATTAAAATTGTTGGAGAAACATAAAAGTTTTTAGTCTTTTCTCCGCAAAAAAGGAGTAGAAATTTAACATATGTGAGATTTAATCCTAAAATTTTAATAATATTTAGGAATATTTATCAACTAATCAATATTTTTTGTGAGCATCAATTTCTGACTAAAAGTTTTTAAGGGATCATTATTTTTTTCTTAAATAGATTAAATTATATATATATGAACTCGCTTTAGGCGCCAATATAGTTACGAGCTGAGTCAAGCTAAGTATATCATGAATTGGACTTGATTTCATCATATTATAAGTTGTTCATATTTGACTCGAGCTTGAGCTAGCCGAACTTTCAAATGCATGTTCATACTTGACTTGTTTAAAATTTTCACTAATCATACTTGACTTATTTATATTAATTGAATGAGTACTTCAACTGATTAATAAACAAGCTGGAAATTTGAATGAGTACTTAGCTTTTATATTTAGTAATAATAAAATAATTTTATGAATTTAACAAATAAAATTTTAATAAATTTAGAATTAATATATAATTTCTATACACAAATTAAATAAAATGTTATATAAGTTGTGGTCAAACTTTCTTATAATCATTTATTATAAATAAATACTAACAAATCAATTTATTGAAATAAATAAACAAGAAGAAATTGCATTAAATATATGCATATTCTTTAATGGCAAATCAATTAATTTGAAAAACTCAAAATGCTCATACAAATTATAAACTAGGTATTCGACTTTTTGTTTAGAATTTTGTTTTGTTTTTTTTTAATGTAGACAAACTTGATAGCTTGATGAGATTTCAGGCCGACAAGAATTTAATTTTTAAAATAAATGAAAAAAATTAAACAGGGAAGTAGATTAATGTGTACTAATTCCTCATGTGAGGAGAATTATATGCTTATAGTGGATAATGATGGCCTGATGAGTTAATTAATAACTTTGTTAATAAAAAGATATTAATGAAATAAACACTAGTAATATTAACTTATAATAGATACCCTTAAATATATAATTAAAAATATTTGATTTAATCCTGTTTTATTTAAATAGATAGTATAAACATGTTACTTATTGAGCTAGCAACAAATGAGTTTATTCATAAAATAAATAAACTTGTTAAATCATATTTAAATTTGGTTGTTTAACTTTAATATTTAAAAAAAAAAACTTTCAAATTTGTTTATTAATAATTTGAACAAATTTGAATGAGTATTAATCGAGTTGATTTCAAGTTATTCATCGAATTTCATTTTTTTTCTAATATGTATTTAACTTTAGCTATTTACGATAATTTTAAGAGTTTCAGAAATTATTATATTAAATTTAAGTTTAAATAGTTTTTAATTTTTCAAATCTTCCAAAATGGTAAAACAAATGTTGAAAATATAAATTTATTCATTTTGTTTTTAAGGATTTAGTATAATTATTATTAAATATTTTTTTTATGATTTATGCTTACTTCCATTGTGAGCAAGTTGGTATTTTGAAACATATGTCTCATTTGAATATGTTAATAAGATAAATAATCTGTAAGAATCATAAAAATTCAAATATTATAATAAATCGGTGGTCTTCGAGGCCGGCTAGTCCATTCAAGACCCAGATTATAATTCATATTTATAATAATAATAAGAAGAAGAAGAAGAAGAAGAAGAAGAAAGATTTACATACATACACACAATTCTTATATCTTTATATATCTAACACATAAAGTTAGATATTTATTTATCTAATACTTTACTATGTTTAAAAGGGAGCATTTTACTTCTCAAAAAATGAGTGGTGAAGATATTTTTGATGTGATATTAAAAATTTGGGTATAATATATGTAAAAATTGAAGTTTTGGTATTAGATATGTAAATACATAAGATTTGTGTGGTATGTATGTAAATCCTTCTAATAATAATATATAATTATGTGATAACAAAAATTATATATAAATTAAATTTTAAGTTTTTAATTATTATCTTCTTGTGTTTGTGTGATGATCAGTTTTATCTTTGTATCCTATCATGCATTGGTTGTTGTATTACTAAAAAAATTATACTAGAAGTTGAAACATGAGAGCATTATTTTGAAATATTAAAAAAAAAAATTAAGTTTTGTAAGAATGATATAATATTGGAAGGTGAATCTACGTCTAAAAAGGTCGTTGTAGTCATCTTTGATACTGGCTTTAAGGGTGATGAAAAACTTAGAAACATCTTTAAATCTTCTTTCCTTCAAATTTTGTGATAGCCTTAGGGTGCGTTTGGGACAATTATGCTCGATGAAATTGATAAAATAGCTTGTCGTATAAATAGCTTGTATTAGATTCATTAAGAAACTCGTATTTGATTATTTTGTTAAGTAAGCTAGCGGAACATGAATATAAATTTTGAGCTCATTTTTTGTAAAGATAATTGTAAAATTGTTATAGGAAAATTATTTTTTTAGAAAGCTAGTGTGAGTATTATAACTATTTTTCTTTTTGAAAAAGTCTAACAACAATTTCTGACACCCACCATACTTCAACAACTCTGATTCACAAAAATAACTTTCATCATAAAATTTTTTGAAAAAAAGCCAAAAATTTGATTATCAAATATAACTATGATTAATTTCTAAAATTAAAGTTACAGAAAAACTACTCCAAGTGCATCCTAAATTGTGATTAAATTCAGCGTAATTTTTTAAGATCCTTTTAAAAGCTAAATAAATAATTGTTTTAACGCTCAACTTAGGTTTGACTCATATTTTAGTCAAATTCTAATGAGCTGAATGTCAACATATTATTCTTAAATAATTTCAAAACAAGTTAATTATGAGCGGATGATCCCTAATTAATGAGCTGTATATAAAATAAGTGCATCCACATTAATAAAAAATATTATTTCTTCCATATGAATATCATAAATTTAAAAAAATATCTTCTTAATACAATTTACTTCAGTTCAAGATAATTATTTTTATAGTGAAAGTTAATTAGAATTCTCTTCATATAGCATCAAATCAAGTTAAAGTTTAGTTCAATTTAAAAAATAATTTGTTCAAAAATTTATTTCAATCTTACTATATTAGTAACTACTAGTAAACAATAAAAAATAAAATTTATGATCAACTGTAGTATTAAAAATAACTGTAAAAGCTATTTGCACAGGTTTTAAAATCTCATTAAAATCCTGATAAATAGAAGCAGTTCATACAGTTGTAAAATGGGCATGAAGATGCATTTTAAATAAATTCAGAATTTAAATCATTGTTAATTTTCTTAAAAAATATTATTCTAAGATTTCATTTATTTGATTATTTCAATAATAATTTAAATTTCATGTCATAATTATTTCAATATACTATATTATTTTATTTGATGAAATATTTTTAATATTTATTCTACTACAAATTAATAGTACTCTCTCCATCATAGGAGCATATCAAGGACTTTGTAGTCCTTTGCTTAGGAAGATTCAATATCCTATCAAATATCCCCAACTTCTCAAAGAACAAAGGCCCTGAGGTATCAACGGTAAGATGATCCACTCCATGGACTTAGCTAATATGAAAAACACTATCGCCGCTGAGTTTGTCAAAGGAAAACATATTATTATCGTCAATTTCCTCAAATCAGCTATCGATATCATTGCAGAATATGCTAATATCAATGATATGATTTTATGTTGGCCAATAAAAGAGAAGTATAAAATTAAATGTTGCAGACATGAAAATACACAGGCGGATAAGTGGATTTACACTATATATATATATATATATATATAAAGGTTGGAGTATTTTCAATGGAGATTAGATTAGAGAGAGTTGTCTTAAATGGTTTAATCACATAAAACATTGGTTGCCCGATGTCCAAATTAGGAGAGTAGATGCTTTAGATTCGGCCTATGTTTAGACCTAAAAAGTTTTGATTAGGAAGTACAAAAAATGACTTTATTTTATTATAATTAAATGATAATATGACATCTAAGGATTCTTGTAATCGATCCCACATAGTGGGATAAAGGCTTGTTGTGCTTGTAAAATGAATATTGAGGTTGATAATCTTAAATTTTTCTATAATTAGCTTCATATTAGACTTCTTTATTCATTTTTAAAAAGTTAAATAATTATTTTAATTACAAAACAAAACCTATATAGGCCAATCAAAAGTAAGAAAAAGACAAATAAGGTAAGCCTTGCTGTACTCCTTTTTTCTATTTTAACATATCATATAATATGAGGGATTTAAAAGAAGATCTAGTATAATAAAATACTTCTTTTTCCTCTTGTCACAATGTTTGCTTGTATGTTGTGTGAAGAAGTCAATGTTCTTCAATGAAGTATCATCATCAAATCTAGTAAATGAATTAACAAAAATTAACTTGTCTTGATCATTAATAGAATCATATAAAAAATTTACTTGAATATGTCTTTTACACAATTAATTTGATTACAAAGAGTCATAGGATAGATCCCTTGAATTTCCTAAAGATGTGAGGGAGGTGGGAGAATTACTTTAGGAGTGAAGTTATCAATAAGAGATACATTATGAGTGATATGAGGCTTATCGATCAACCGTATCAACTTGGATCATATTTTGATGTTGCAACCCTTATAACTTTAGACGAGAAAATATGTCATTATGAGATGGAACTCTTCATATCTATGACAGATAATCAAATAACAATCAATCTGGAAGAATATTTAATAATAGTGTTATTTCATTATTGATAATGGGATATATTTTATACAAACTTGAATCTTATGCCCAAGAAAGATAAGGATAACAGAAGCTTGCTATCCTCTAAAAAGTTAGTTTTTATCAAAGATCTTTCTATTGACTATAAATTCAAAAGACATTTAAGAACCTTTCAAAAATGTCATTTTTTACTATACTCTAGTAATTGGGAGTTAAAAATAGAAGTAATAGGTGAATTTACATGAAAATGATTACCAACTAATGGTCCTGATGAGAATAGAAAAGATTTGTCAAGTTAAATAAAATAAATAGTCATGAAAAAAATTAAAATCATTGTCAAAACTATAAAATAGAACCAAGAATATAACACTTAATTAGGTTCACACTGACAACATATATATAGGGTTTAGGGATCTATTCATTAAAAATTCTTGGAGGAACATAAATGTTTTTTTCTCTTTTCTCTACAAAAAAAGGAGTAGAAATTTAACATATGTGTGATTTAATCCTAAAATTTTAATAATATTTTAAGAATATTTATCAACTAGTCAATATTTTATGTTAGCATCAATTTCTGACTAAAAGTTTTTAAGGGAACATTATTTTTTTTCTTAAATAGATTAAATTATATATATGAACACACTTTAGGTGCCAATGTAGTTACGACTATAATCGAGCTGAGTCAAGCTGAGTATAGCATGAATTGGACTTGATCTCATATTATAAGTTGTTCATGTTCAACTCTAGCTTGAGCTAGCTGAACTTTCAAATGCATGTTCATACTTGACTTGTTTAAAATTTGGAAGATTTACATATATACCACAGAATTCTTATGTATTTACATATCTAACACTTTCCTATGCTTAAAAAGTGCATTTCACTTTTAAAAAGTGACTTATGATAGTATTTTTGATGCGATATTGAAGATTTGGATGTTATATATGTAAAAATTAAAGTTTGGGTGTTACATATGTAAATACATAAGAATTGTATATATGTAAATACCCTTAAAATTTTCACTAATCATACTTATTTATATTAATTGAATGAGTACTTCAAGCATTAATAAACAAGCTAAAATCCGAATGAGTACTTAGCTTTTATATTTAGTTATAAATAAATAGTTTTATGACTTTAACGAATAAAAATTTAATAAATTTAGAATTAATATATAATTTTTTCTACAAATTAAATAAAATATTATATAAATTGTGACCAAACATTCTTATAATCATTTAATATAAATAAAAACTAACAAATCAATTTATTGAAATAAATAAAGATGAACAAATTGCATTAAATATATGCATATTCTTTAATGGCAAATAAATTAATTTGAAAAAACTCAAATAGCTCAAACAAATTATAAACTAGGTATTTATATTGTTGGATTTTATTAAACTAGGTATTCAACTTTTTATTTAGAATTTTGTTTTTCTAATGGAGTCAAACTCGATAGCTTGATGAGATTTCAGGCCAACAAAATTTATTTTTTAAAATAAATGAAAAAAGATTAAAAGAGAAGTAAATTAATGTGCACTAATTCCTCATGCAATTTCTCATCCCTTAGATCAAAGTTTAATGTTTTTTTTTTTGGGAACCCCATATAGGGGAATTTTATTTCTCACAAAAGAAAAGGGTTACAAATCCTTAAGATGGGGTAAACTCAGAGTCTATCGCTCAAAGAGCTACAAACATCCTAAAGAGTAAATCTCCTGTCAAAGTACAACCCACACAACAAAAGAGAAAAGTCATTACCCAAGAAAATAAAAGAAAATAAAAGACACATAGGAACAAACTGCAAAACTAGCCAACAATAGTAGATGATGAGGCTGAAGAAGATTGTACCTCTAGAAAGAAAATGCCTACTTGATACCTGCATGAGAAGAAAAAGATCTCTGCAAACAACTAGATGAAAAACTAGCACAAAAAAAATGGAAGGGGTTAAATCTAAGGAATAAACATAAAGCTGAAAGAAATATTAAAATTAGAGGGGCTCCGTAACCTTCACACCAACTTGGGGCAGAGACATACATGTGCATCCAGCAGCAAAGGAGGGATACATCATACATGTTACTACTAACCAAAGAAAGGAAGAAGTCAACCACCCATCATAACCAACAAACCTGGGGAGACAGTCTATCCATTGGAAAATCGTGTGGCCCAAAAATACAGTATAACCAATGAGAAGAAATCCACTAAGGCAGCATTCCTTTATCAACATTAGCACCCATATAGTGCCAACAACTATCAGAATAGCAATCCACACCAACCCACCCAAGTTCCATATCACAACAATTAAAATGTAAGAAGATCGATGATAGGAAATAATATCAATTAGGGATGCTTATATAAATATCTTGAAATGGTTCCAAAAGAATATAGCATAACAAAATTGGAAAGCCATGAAGGTATGATAACATCTTGAAATAGGCTCAAACCGGATCTATCACTTTACAGGATTGCTTGAAAAAAGTTGATAAACCAAATAGAGGCAACACACACCAAACCAAGGAGACAAACACAATTTCCAAGTCATTATAGACTGAACCCCATAAACGCTTAGTAAAAATAGGAATTGTTGAAACGTCAATTAACTCAGAACAGACAAAAAAAAGGAGGCAATCCCAGATAATGGAAGAAGAGCACCTTGCCAAATAGGGGTTCAGACCACTCAAATAAAGAGCAAGATAAGCATTGTAGCAGTTATTTATATAGGAAATCAACCTTGGAAAATAGTCCGGCAAGAACACTTATGAACAAATAATCTTAAAATAAACTCAACCTTGAAGGAGGTTAATCCCAAGGTTAAAGCTAGATGCTTGACTCCTTTGAAACTAGAAGGAGTAAGAAGGTTAGCTTTATAAAGGGAAATATACATTTGGCTCTAGCAATATAGAAAGTTCATATTGCCATGATGTTTATCATTTCTTTCCAACAGATATACCACAACAAAGTAATAGCAAGCATACATTTGACATGGTCTTTTGGTGAACAAGAAAGAAAATTATTTAAAAGGTGCCATATAGAGAGGGATCCATCAAAAGAAATTAAACATATTATCATACCAGACTTTGTAATGGGTCCATTCCAGACATGATCCACTTTCAATGTGGAAGCAACATTGACATTTGGATGGAAGATGAAATCCTTTTTGAGAATCACAAGAATGTAGTGTTTAAGGATCATAAGTTAGAATCAAAAGGAAACGGATAGAATTACTCTAGATTTTAAAAACTAAGGATTCTTGACTTTTAAATGTGAATGCATGCCACATCCTTAAAAGACAAAATCTTTAGAAGAGGATTTTTTAAATAGGATTTGATCAGATTTATTGGATATAGGATTAATATTAAGGATTTTGTTAAATCACTAAACATAAGAAACCAATTGAGCTATATCCCAGAATTATGAGTAATGAAATGGATAACCTTGAGCATCAATAGAGTGAGTATTGAGTAAGGAGTCAATAGAACCCAAACCAACCAATTATCTTGCCAAGAAGAGGAACTAGAATTCCACCCGGAGATCGATTCCTTGATTTTGATATTGCAAAAGTCTTCCATGAGGCCCCGATTTGGAAGAAACAAATGAGGGGTGTTTAACAATATTTAGTGAAGATGAAAATAGGTGATTGCTTAAGATTACACATTTTTGAAAAACATTAATGGAATCATCTAAAGTTTTACATCTAAAACCACCTTTATTCAAAGGACCACAAGTAATTTAGCCAATGGTTTTGGAAGATGAGGTAAAACTCAAAAGAATTTGTTAATAAGATAATCTTTTAATGATAGAGGTGGTAGGGACAATAGTGAATAGCGGATAAAAAAGCAAAGAGCAAAGAATGCTTTTAATCTGAACAAGTCTAGCTCCAAAGGATAGAAGATGGAATTGCCAAGAGGAAGTTTTTTATAAATTTTGAATCACCTCATCAAAAGGGAAAATCTTTTACCATGATATAAAAAAGTAGAGGAAACTTAATAGGAAGAATAAGATGAGCAAAGTAATACTCTTAATAGATTGATCCTAGAAGGAGAAAATGACTTCTTTAAATTTAATAGCCACTTTCCTTCAAAAAAAGGAACTTACAAAGTTTTTTAATGTGATAGATCCATTAAATTTAATGAAATCATCCATAAGCAGGGGTAAGAAATCCTCTAGTTTTGTAGAACATGTTAGGCATTTTGAAACATATGTCAAGACTTCTAGATAGACTCCATGATAATGAAAAGGGAGAAATCCACCTATCCCATGGGAGGAAAAGAACCCATTAATAAGTAATGAGAACCAAGAGTTCTCAATACCATTCTTGATTAATGTAATAAAATGATTGAAAAATCCAAAAGAGATAAATTTTATAAAGGAAAGTCCAACCTTTTACTATGTAAGCTTTGGAAATGTCTTAAAAACTAGGTTCCCCCAACAGTATTTAAATCATGAATAATTTTTGAGTTAACATTATCATTAGGAGATAAGATCTTCCTTTGACAAAACTTGTTTGATTGGAAGAGATAATTCTAGGAAGTAAACTATCCAAGTCTTTTGGCTAGGATCTTAGATATAAGCTTATTAAAAAGGGTACAAAGGCTTATAGGCCTAAAATGGTTCTAAAGTTCAGGATTATCGATTTTAGGAATTAGGACAATGGAAGTACTAGAAAAGTATTTGGGGAGGGTAGTTCCTTTAAAAAAATCCAAAACATCTTTAATCACATCTTCTTTGATAATATGCCAACACTTTTGAAAAAATAATTAATTAAATCCATCAGGCCAAGCATATTCATAGTCTATAAAATGGATGCAATTTCATGATGAGGTAAGGAAGTAAGCATTTTGTTATCTTCTTTAGTAATGATCTTAGGGATAACTTCAGGCCAAGATAACTCATCATAGAACACATTATTATTAAGGATATTAATGAAGAAGGATACAGAATCTTTTAATAACACCAACTATTATCATTAGTTTTAATTTTGTTGATGTGATTGAGAGCCTTTTTCTTTTTGAACATAGCATGAAAATATTTGGTATTCCTGTCACCATCCGATATCCTTTTCAAGGAAGCCTTTTGCATGTTAACCTATCTTTGGCTTGGTTTAATAAGACATTTTTGGAGGGATCATGAATAGCGTGACTTACAAAACTATGAATTCTTGTTCTAAGTCTTTTATTTTTGTGAAAAGATTTTTGAAGCAGTGTTTGTTCCACCATTTGAGATATTGTTTAAGCCTTTTAAATTTAAGCCATAATCTCCTCATCCTAATAATAGAGTCATCAGGGCAGAGAGGATCACCCCAATTAGAACCACCTCCAAAATCTATCGTCCATAAGCCACATATTTCAAAAATGGAAAGGAATATGAGAGGAGGGGGATTCCATACTATCCTTAACAAAGATGAGCAAAGGGGAATGATCGGATAAGGTTCTACTGAGGTGTTCAACAGAAGTAATTAGAAAGGAATTGACCCATAGATCATTAAACAGAATCCTATCTAATCTTTGCCAAAGTCTCGTTATTCGAGAATTAAAACCTAGATAGATATGGTGACAATCAAGAATCATATTTGAAATCCTCCATGAAAAAAGGTTAGGAGCATTGCCACCAACTCATTTCGAAGATGAAGAGATAGTGTTGAAATCCCCACCCACGAACTAGGGAGCATTAGCAGGATGAAATTAACGGATCTTTATAGGATCCTTCTACCATACCAATTACAAGAAGCATAAACAAAGGATCTAAAATAACACCAATTATCAAAGGTGATTTTAACATTCACCACCTGGTGAAGATCCTGTATAATATGAAAAACAAAAGGACTTCTCCAAAAGATCCAAATTTTATTACTAGAGTTAGAGGAAAAACTATCAAAGCCAATCATTCTAGTGACAGATTGAATGCTAGAAGGAAGGATAAATGGTCCCAAGATTGAAAAAAATATTATGGGTGCAAACTAGTTGTTGTACGAGCAGGAGAGGGAACCTATCCTCTGCATTCCAAATCGAGGAAAAGAGACCATTTATTTTGGATGAGGCAGAGACAACTTTGACAAGCCTAGGAAATTTAGATTTTGATGATTTGTTTTCTTTTTAATTGTTTGAAACTCATTGGCCAAATCTACAACCTCACCATTGAGTTCGTTGGGGAAGTGAGCACACGGGGTTAAAGGCCCCATTTTTCCTTCTTCCACCAAAGGTTGATGATGATGTAACTTAGGTTTTGAGTTTAGGTCATGCTTAGAAGAAGAAGCACATGAGGGATTAGGAAAAACACAAATACCTAAATCAGGAGTAGAAGTTATCTCTAAATACTACACATCAGCCATTCCTACAATAGCATTTACTTGACCTTTAGCTAATGGAGATACAGAGGTAGGGATATTTGCATTAGTTAGGGAATCAACAACTATGGGGGATCCAGAGCTGCTATTAGAGCCATTAATGTCAATATTGTTACTTTGTAAATGGATTCCCACATGAGGAGCCTGTTCCTTATTAGGAAGTGAGCCAACCGATAAATGCTCAGTCGTATCCATCTTAGATTCAGGTTGGTGGCTTTGAACCAGAGGTTCATTTCTATCAGGTATCGGAATGGGTGTATTAGTGACCATATCATTTTGTGGTTCATTCAAAGGGGCCTTAATAGATGGAGTAGCTTTGGATAACATAACAGAATTTTTCTTTAAATGCGGATAAGCCACAGAACAATCAACAAATCCATGCCCATGAATTCTACAATGGGAGCAAAATACAAAAAAAATTTCAAACTCTACTTTTTGTAAATAACTATATTTTTTCTGATCCTAACCAGATTTCCTTTGGATATTTTTTAGTTATATCCAATTCCACAAGTATCCGACCAACAGAGGGTCTAGTGCTAGATGCGGTCGCTTGGTCCAACTAGAGAGGCCGACCGAATAGCCCAGCCACAACATAGAGAAACTCGGGATTAAAGAAATGCATGCGAAGGTTAGGAATAGACAACCAAACTAGAACGATAGGAGATTCCTCCTTAATGTCAAAAAATGGAGTCCATTTCAATAAACGCATATGGCAATTAAAAACAAAATATGATCTTCTAGAGAAAACATGGGAATAATCCAAATCATTAGATAGTTGAATCAATACATGCCATGAATCAATCAAACCCACAGAAAACACACCAGATAATTTCAGATTATGAAAAAAGTCTCGGATATTTTCCATAGAAGGACGCCTCAAAGAAAATTTACCAACCAAAGAAAACTCAAAAGGTTTAGCAAGCTTTTCAACCATTGAATCCTAATACTTGATCACGGGTACACCCTGGAAGGACGTAGTAACAAATTCAAAAGACTCACCGGAATTCTTTGCCTTACCCGCAAGCACTTCCTTGAAGGATTTAGAAGCCATTGAGGAATTTGAGCCAGAGATGCCAAGGGGTTCAGTACCTTTAACAGTCACAAGAGATGATGTATGGTTCGCCCAACGGGGAGCCAAAGTAGATTCCATAATCAGCAATCTAGCATTACAAAGGAAATCTAAAATGACCAAGTTGTCGAGAAAAAATGTAGTCTGGGAACCGCACAGCGGGGAGAGGAAAATCGCCAGAGCACGGGCGGCAGCTAGGGTTCAAGTTAGATGATTGTCTTCAATGCGGTAGTGAAGCAAGCAGAAGATATCAGAAAGTATATAATAGGGAAAGAGATTAGGGCTAGCAAAAGTCAAGTAGTGATTAGATCAAAGTTTAATGTTCATCTTGCATATGGTGGATAATGATGGCCTGATGAGTTAATTAATAATTTTGTTAATAAAATGATATTAATGAAATAAACACTACTAATATTAAATTATAATTGATACCCTTAAATATATAATTAAAAATATTTTTAATCCTATTTTATTCAAACAGTATAAACAAGTTACTTATTGAGCTAGCAACAAATGTTTTTATTCATAAAATAAATAAATGAGTTAAATCATATTTAAATTTGGTTATTTAACCTTCAAAATTCAAAAAATATATATTTTAAATTTGCTTATTATTAATTTGAACAAATTTAAATGAGTATTGATCAAGCCGATTTCAAGTTATTCATCAAATGCATTGGTTCATTTACAGGTCAATATATATGTTTATCATAGACGCTTTAGCTATTTATTATAACTTTAGACTTTAGAAATTATTATATTCAATTTAAATTTAACTAGTTTTTAATTTTTCAAATCTTCCAAAATGGTAAAACAAATTTTGAAAATATAGAGCTATTCATATTGTTTTAAGAATTTAGTATAATTACTATTTAAATATTTTTTTATGGTTTACGCTTACTTCCATTGTGAGAAAGGATGATATTTTGAAACATATGTCCCATTTGAATATGTTAATAAGATAAGTAATTTGTTAGAATCATACAAAATTCAAATATCATGATAAACCGGTGGTCTTCGAGGCCGGCCAATTACATCCAAGACTCAGATTAATATCCATATTTATAATAATAATAATAATAATAATAATAATAATGAAGATTTACATACATACCACATAATTCTTATATATTTACATATATAATACCTAAAGTTAGATATTTACATATCTAATACTTTCCTTTGCTTCAAAAGGTGCATTTCACTTCTAAAAAATAAGTGGTGATGATATTTTTGATGTGATATATTAATGATTTGGGTGTAATATATATATATATATATATATATATATATATATATATATATATATATATATATATATATATATATAAATTGAAGGTATTAATATCACGCTTGACTCAATCCTTCTAGCCGTCCCACTTATGATTTCCTTCTTTGTGGTTGATAATCTCGAGCCAGGGGTTCTCTACTTCTCCTCATTGCATTCCTATTTTTTCCTCTAGCCTGCCATTGCCGCCGTCCCTCCTTGGCATTTTTTCTTCGGTTTCTCTTCGGCTTTCTGTGTGGTTCCAATCGAATATGATATCAAAATAGAGGTCGATTTAGCTTGCACTGCTATGCCTTACCATTGATCATGGAATCAACCATGGCTCTGAATCCCTCTATAACGGTAGGGACTCTCTTGGGAATGCTGGTTCTAATCATACCATGGCTACAAAATCCTTTAGGGATGTGCTTAGTAAGCGAATAATGTGTGAGTCTTTCGATTTTGTTTCTACTACATTAGAGTACCCGTTATGTGTTCGATTTTGTGGTGAAAAATTGGTTAAACCATATGAATTTGCTTTGGTTGGTAAATTTTCTTCAGTCTGTATGGAGAATATCCAAGTTTTTTCATTCAAATGTGAGTTTTTTTGGTGGGATTGATTGATTCTCGGCATGTTTTGATTCAATTAGCTAATGATCTGGATTATTCTCGTGTTTTGCAAGACACTCATATTTTATTTTTAATTTCCAAATGCGGTTATTGAAATGGACCCCCTTTTTTGACATTAAGGAGGAATCTCCTATTGTTTCGGTTTGGTTGTCTATCCCTAACCTTCGTGTGCACTTCTTTAATCCTGAATTTCTATATGCGGTGGTTGGCCTGTTCAGTCAGCCTCTCCAATTGGACCAAACAACCGCTTCTAGCTCTAGACCTTGCTGTTTGTGTCCTTGTGGAATTGGATATCACTAAAAAATACCCTAAATAAATTTGGCTTGGATCAAAAAATATGGATATTTACAAAAGTAGAATTTGAAAACTTTCCTATATTTTGCTCACATTGTAAAATTCATGGACATGGATTTATTGATTGTTTTGTAGCTCATTAGCATTTAAAGAAGAATCCTATGGTCTCCAAAGCTGCTCCACCCATTAAGGCCACTTTGAATGAAACATCACAGGATATGGCTACTAATATAACTGCCCCAATACCTGATAAAAATGAGCCCCAAATTCTTAATCATCACCCTGAATCCAAGATGGATACGGTTGAGCAATCCCAGTAGGCACAACTCCTTTTAAGGATCGGACTCCTCATGTTAGAACACATTTACAAAACCAAAATATTGATGTCAATGCTTCAAATACTAGCTCAGGATCTCCTCTTGTTATTAATTCCCTTACTAATGGAAATATTCTTGCTCTTCCATCTCCAGTAGCTAAAAATCATATGAATGATAAGGTAGGACTGGATGATGTACAGTATTTAGAGATAACTTCCACTCCTGATCTAGGGGTTTGTGTTTTGCCTAATTCTAACCCATCATCTAATTCCTCTTCTAATTCGGATCTAAATCTAAAACCTAAGCTGCATCAAGTCATCAATAATGAGTTGGAAGAAGGAGAATTGACCTTTAACCTCTAGGCTCCTATTGGCAACAAACAATTAATTGGATTGTCATTATTTGATGGGGAGGTTGTTGGTTTGGAAAATGATTTTCACATTGTTTCTAATAAGAGAAACAAATCATATAAATCTAGATTTCCTAACTCTGCCAAAGTTACTAGATCTGGCTCATCCCATCCTAAGTAATTGTTACTTTCTTGATTTGGAATGCGAGAGGGATAGGCTCCCTCTCTGTTCGCAATAGACTCAGCAACTTAGTTCACATCCATAACATTTCTTTTCTAGCAATTTTGGAACCCTTTATCCTTCCTTCTAGCATTCAACCTATTGCTAGAATGATTGGCTTTAGAAGGTTTTTTGCGAACTCAAGTAATAAAATCTGGATCTTTTGGAAAAATCCTTTTGCCTTCCATATTATTCAGGACCTTCACCAGGTAGTGAATGCTAAAATATCTTTCAGCAATTGGTCCTGCTTTGGATCTTTTGTCTATGCCTCCTGTAATAGGTATGGTAGAAGGAACCTTTGGGAATATCTGGTTAATTTCTCGACCTTGGTTAATGCACCCTGGTTTGTGGGTGGGGATTTTAACATTATCTCTTCTAAAGAAGGGTGGAAACCCTATTTCCTCCAACCGATCTAGGCTTCATTGGCTCCCAATATACTTGGAATAATCACAGACTGTGACAAAGACTTGATAGGATCATGTTTAATGATCTATGGATCAACTCCTTGACTATCTCGGTTGAACACCTTAGTAGAACCCTTTCCTCATCACTTTGCTTATTTCTATAGTTAATACAAGTCCCCTTCTTCTTGTATTCCTTTTCAAAACATGTGGCTTGGATACTAGATTTGAGGAGGTGGTTGCTACTAATTGGGAGACCCTCTTTATCCCGATGATTTTGTTTTGGGGATGAAGAGATTTTGGCTAAAATTAAAAAAGCTTAAACAATTTCTAAAATGGTGGAACAAACATTGCTTCAAAAACCTTTTCACTAATATAAAAGAATTAGAACAAGAGGTCATATCGTTAGAAGATGAGGTTATCCTAGATACCTCTAAAACTATTTTATTAAAGCAAGCCAAAGATAGATTAATAAGCTATCAAGACATGGAGGAAATTTACTAGAGGCAAAAGGCTTTTGCTAAAAAGTTATCAGAGGGAGATAGGAACACCAAATATTTTCAAGCTATGTTCAATAAGAATAAGGCCTTAAATCACATTAGAAAATCAAATCCGATAATAGTTGATTTAGGAAAAGGAACTTGTGAGGTGTTTCTTCTTCAATAACCCTTAATAATAATGTGAACTATGAAAATTAGCATGTCACGAGGTTATCCCTAAAATCATCACCGAAGAAGATAACATAATGCTTACATCCTTACCCTCTAAAGTTGATACAGATTCTATCATTGTCCCTGATGGATTCACTCCACTTTTCTTTCAAAAATATTGGAATATTATCAAGAAGATGATTATGCTCGATTTTTTTTAGAGGGAATATCCTCCCAAAATTCTTTTCCGGTAATTCATTGTTCTAATTCCTAAAATCAAAAGAAGCTTTGGAACCATTTTAGACCTATAAGTCTATGTATATTTAATAAGCTCATATCGAAGACCCTAGCCAAAAGATTAGGTATTTTACTTCCTAAAATCATTTCCAATCAAACAATTTTGTCAAAGGTCGATCTATCTCGATAATGTATTATTGGCTCAAAAATTGTCCATGATTTAAACACCAAAGTTCGATGGGAATCTTGTTTTAAGTTGGACATATCTAAAGCTACGATAATATTGGTTGGACATTCCTCGCAAAAAAATTTTATCTCTCTTTTTTCCAACTCTTTCATTACATTAATCAAGAATGCTATTGAAAACTCGGTTTTCTTTATTATAAAGGTTCATGGCTTCTTTTCATCCCATGGTATTAGGCGGGACCCCTTACTGCCCTTTATTATCGCAGTAGAATATCTTTCTCGAAACCTTGATCTTATGTTTCTAAAATGCCTAACATGTGCTACAAGACTAGGGTGGTTTTCTATCTCTCACCTCGCTTTGTAGAAGATTTCATTATTTTATGGGTGCCCATTACATAAAGAAATTGTATAAGTTTCTTATTCATTTTGGTAGGGTGAGTGGCTTAAAAATTAATCCTGACAAAAGTGGCTTCATTACTAGAAAATTGATTCCTATTCCTAGGATTAATACTATTAAGAATATCACGGGCTTTGCCCAATATACTTCCCTATTAAATACCTGGTACTTTTATATCATGGTGCTAAAAGATCTTTCCTTTTGATGAGGTGATTCAAAAAAATCTATAAGAAAATTTCCTGAATTCCATCTTCTTTCTTTAGAGCGACTTCCGAAAGTATTCTCGCTTCTTACCTCTATCTACTTTCCACTATTGTCCCTACCACTCTATCATTAATAAGATTAACTCTTCAATAAATTCTTCTGTGGTTCTACTTCATCATCCAAAAAAACTCATTGGGCTAGTTTGTACAACTGTTATGGCCCTTTGAATGAAGGTGGACTAGGTTGTAAAACCTTATAAGATTCCATTAAATGTTTTTCCTATAAAATGTGGTGGAACCTTAGAAGTAATCACATCTTCTGGCCTAAATTTATCCTTGCTAAATACTATAAGGGTAACCACCCCCTCATTTGCACTTTCAAAATGGGAGACTCCCCTGTGTGGAGAAGACTCTGTAACATCAAGTGGGCTGCTTAAGAGCTAATCTCCTTGGGTGTGAATTCCGGTTCATCCTTCTTTTAGCAAGATAATTGGCTGGGTTTGGGTTCTATTGACTCTTTACTCAACACCCATTCTATTGAGAGGCTCAAAGATAGCCATTTCATTACTCAAAATTCTTGGAATATAGCTCAGTTAGGTTCCTATGTCCTAAATTTTATCATAAACAAAATCTTGAACATTAACCCTACAACTAGTAAAATGGATCAAATTCTATTCAACAATTCATCCACTGGTGATTTTATTTTTAAGGAGGTGTGGTAAACTATTAGATTCAAAAATCAAGATTCTAATATTTCCCAAACTCGAGTAATAATTCCCCCTCTTTTGTTCGTGATTCTTAAACAATACATTCCTGTGGATGCCATTCTCCTAAAAAAAAGGCTTTAATTTTCCATCTAAATGTCAATGTTGCTTTCACATAGAAACTCTGGATCATGTCTTTGTTAATGGCCCCATTGCTGCTAAAGTTTGCATTAGTATGATAGTGTTTAATACTTTCTTTGAGGGATCCATTTCTATCATGCACCTTTTAAATAATTTCCTAGCCTATGCCCCGAAAGGTCATGTCAAATGTGTTCTGGCTATTACTTTATTGTGGTACATCTGGTTGGAAAGAAATGATGCTAAACATAATGATATTCCCATGAATTTTCACCGCATCATTGCTAAAACCAAAAGTAAAATTACCTCCCTTTACAAAGATAAACTTCTTCCTTTCAAAGATGTTAAGCATCCGCTCACTATTTTGGGATTTCTCCGCCTCTGAAATTGATCATCTGTAAGACTATATATTGGATTAAACCTCAAAATCAATTATTAAGGTTAATACTGATGGTTTTGTTGCTAATGGGCTTTATGGTTGTGGGGGTATTTTAAGAGACTTTAGAGGTACGATGATTGCTACTTTTACTATTCATTTAAGACACTATTCTATTTTTTTTTTTTGCTAAACTTTATGGCCTACACTATGGGATATTACTATGTATTCAGAAAGACTTTAAGAAAATCTAGTTTGAAATCGATGCTCTCTTGCTTCTGAATTTATTAAACTCCAGAGCTCATGGTAATGCCGAAGTCTACTATACTCTCACCGCACAAGAAGGCTTCTTGAGTCCCTTGATTATCACATCTCTCATATTTATCAAGAAGGGAATTCTTGTGCAAATTTTCTTGCCAATTTGGGTGCAAAGTCCTCTATGGTAAATATATTTTGTTATGATAATATTCCCCTTTATTAAGGGGTCTTTAGATAAAAGTGGCTACCTTATGTTAGAATATGTAAATTATTTTTGCACTTTACTATATCTTTGATTGGATGAGGTTTTCCTCTCCTTTCTAGAGATATGATATTCGTGTTTTCATGGGGCTTTCTGGAATGTTGTTAGGAGAATTTATGTGATGGTTTTGATGAAAGTTTTATCATTCTATGTGTTATGTGCTTTTTATTAAGCCTATGTAGCTATTAGGAATGTTTCCTAAGGCTGAATTTGGAGATAGGACTAACTGCTACAATGTTTTCTGTATTAGACTTGAACATCATGGCAGTTTATTTTTCTTGTCTGCGGGAAATCTTCCACTCATTATTATTGTTTATTTCGATTTGCCTCATTTTTTTGGTTTTCCTAGATGTAAGCCTCCTTTGGTCGGATTATGGTGTTTCTGTGAGTTTCTATATTGTGATCTGTTTGTTCGGTATTCAGATTGGGATGGTTCCTTTGCTGAGTTTGACATGATTGCTCTATTGCCTTTCTTTTTTTCATTTTATTAAAGTTCATGTTGAGTTATTACAGATCTTGGGTGGATTGGTGGGGTTTTTTATTGATAGAGGTTGGCTTTATATGCATCTTTGGTGCTGTATATGCTTTCCTTTGGATTAGGATTTTGAGGCTGCATGCTATGTGGATTATTTTTCTGAAAAATGCTATTTTTATATGAAATTGGCTATTGGTGGATTCACATTTTGTATTTCCATCGGGGAGTTCTATATGCCTTTCTTTGGTTTGGTATATGGCGGTTGCTTGTTGATTGGTGTCATGTCTCCTTTCTTCATTCTTAATCATATGCTATGGTATCTTAAATCTAATTATATATTGGTGGTTCTAATAAAGGAAGGTGGTTTTGGCTTCATCTGTGAAATTAATTTTTTCTATTTAGTGGCCATATCTTGTTTTGAGCTCTATGATTTTCTTTTGGATAGACTGTCTCGTGTTTGTTTTCTCGACGGGTGGAATTACTCCTATTTGGATGGTAGTAGCATGTGTGGTATCCCTTTTTGGATGTATATGTATGTGGCTGCCCCAAACTAGTGTGGATTGTTTGATACCCTTTTCTCGTTTATGTTTACCCATTATAATTAACGCTCATTTTATGGGTACTAAATAGCATCCTAGTTTGTTTGCGGTTTCTTTTCTTAATCGGTTCATGGCATTTCTTTTGGATGCAAAATCTCATCAATCCTCCCATGACGCTACATATGGTTGGTGCTAGGTATTTTTCTTTATTTTTATTGTTTGTTTTTGTTCGTGAGTTCCTATATAGATAGGGTTTTACTCTTTAGGCTAATTGTAGCCCTTTGAGCAGGAGACTCAGAGTTTAACCCCTTTTTTTAAGGATCTTGTAACCCTTTTCTTATGAGCAATAAAATTCCCTTATATGGGGTTCCCCAAATATATATATATATATATATATATATATATATATATATATATATATATTGAAGTTTAGGTGTTAGATATATAAATACATAAGAATTGTGTGGTATGTATGTAAATCCCTCTAATAAAAATATATAATTATTCTATCAAACAAAACTTTATATAAAAATTAAAATTTAAGTTTTTAATTCATATCTTCCAATGTTTGTGTGATGGTCAGTTTTATCTTTATATCCTATTATGTGTTGATTGTTGTATTACTAAAAACATTCTACCATAAGTTGAAACATGAGAGTATTATTTTGAAATATTCAAAAAAAAAAAAAATTTAAGTTTTGTAAGGTTGATATAATATTTGAAGGTCAATCTATGTCTATAAAGGTCGATTTACTCATCTTTGATATCGGCTTTAAGGGAGATGAGAAAATTAGAAACATCTTTAAATTTCGTTTTCAAATTTTTGTGATAGGCTCTTTGAAAAATACTATTCTACTTTATAGGTAACATATACACTCTTTGAAAATATATAATTTCAAAATACCTTTTAACAAATTATTTGCATTTTACACTATTTGCATGAGAAACTGTATTTTTAATATCATCCAAGAGAATGTATGAGAAATTATAAAATGATGAATGATATTGAGATTATATGAATCTATGTATGTTTTTAGGCTATGATAATCATTATCATTATAATTGTGTTTCCTCTCCTTTAAATAATTAGCTCTCATCATGTTTTATCAGCAAAGGAGATGAAATAATTATTATTCTATTATAAACAAACAAAAAAATCAAAACAAATCTATTTTATTTGATTGTAGTAAAAGTATCAATTTAGTTTTCGAATTTCTTTAATTTTTTTGTTATTGATTAAAAATAATTTTTTAATGAATTTCATCAAACTAAAAAATGAATTTTAAAAATAAATTTTTTATTTATGAAATTGACAACATTTATATATTATTTATTTATTTTTAAGCTCAACTTTGGTTTGACTCATATTTTAGTCAAATTCTAATGAGCTGAATGTCAACATATTATTCATAAATAATTTCAAAACAAGCTAATTATGAACATATTGATCCTAATTAATGAACTGTATATACATAAGTGACCAGATTAATAAAAATATTTTTTCTTTACATATCAATATCATAAATTTTAGCAAATATGTTCTTAATACAAGCAGTTAAGCTAAAGATAATTATTTTTATAGTGAAAGTTAATTATAATTCATTTCATATAACATCAAATCAAGTTAAAGTTTAGCTCAATTTAAAAAATAATTTGATCGATAATTTGCACTTGTAGGTGCTAAACTTCCTTGCACGATGATTGTCCAAACGAAACGATTGAACATGGTTGATTTCTCACCATGGGGAGTTTCATTAGGTTACTTACTACTTTTGAGCTACTAATACACAGACCAGGAGAAGGAATCATGATAAGCCTCTTGGCAACATTGCTCTCTCCTTTAGTATAATCTGTTCCTCCTCCTGCAATTATTTTAAATTAAATATATAAATTAATATCTCACATTGATATTTTTAATTTTTTTTTAATATAGAGGTGGCTTATATATAAGTTTACTGAAATTTACATCAAGAAAACAACACCTATGAAGAAGTATAGAATGGTTCCGATCATAGCTTCTTTCAAGCAATGAGTTCATCCTTACATGATTTATGGCCTGAAAAATTCTATAGCATGCTGAAAATAAGAGAATTGTTCTAAAATATTCAAAAAAGCTTTGAGTTTTGTAGGGATGATATATTATTGGAAGGTGAATATCCGTTAAAGGATAATATAGTCATCTTGGTATTGGCTTCAAGGGTGATGAGAAAATTCAAAACGTCTTTAAATTGCCTTCATTTCAAAATATTGTGACAGGCCACCTAGAAAATATTGTTCCACTTTATAGGTATACTTCACATTGATTAATTAGATATTCATATAAAACTTAAGATATTATTACAAGAAGTGCATAAAGTTGTCAAAAAGCTTATTTGTGTTTCACTTGATAATTAGCTTAAGTTAGACTAGTTTTATAATTTAATATATTTAATTTAATGAGCTAAACATGACCTTGTTGATCCTATTTGGTTTGATAATAGTTTGATTATGTTCCTTCATATATGAATATCTGCATGTTTGAATGTGCACTTATACATATTTATGTATTCACATATTTGTATAATGTTGTATATTATAGGTATTCATATTCATATATTTATACTAGTGTGTGTATACATGTGATAGACAATATAAAGATTTAATAACTTAGATTTGACTTATCAATAAATTTTATATTTATCAACCATCTATGTTCAACTTAATAAGTTAATGAGGCAAACATGAACATAAAATTTAGCTTTCTTACACTCCTATGAGTGCATGAGTAAACAGGTCTATTCAATAACATTGGAAAAACATGTAAAAAAAAATTTATTTTCAGTGTACTTAAGAATTATTTTACTAAAAAGATTAATCGTATCAACACATTTATGTATGATAGAAAATGCATTCATCCGAGGATTTTACAAATGGCGATAATTGGATACACGGAGAGCGCATCGAACTTATTTACTTCAGAGATGAGGGAAATATGGTTGGCACATTTTCTTGAAGGTGGATTTCAGCTCCTGAGCATAAAATTGATGGAGGAAGATGTGAAGAAATGGGATAAATACATGAAAGAGTATGGTCATGAATATTATAGAAAATCAAGTGTTGGAATCATTCAAATATATTATAATGATCAACTTTGTAAGGACATGGGTTATAATCCTAAAAGAAAAATAGGGTTTTGTCTAATGGTTCATGCCAGATAGACCTAATGATTATGTTGAGCTTAAATCTAAAAAGATACATCTCTTAAGTTTGTTGTAGGAATAAAAATAATATCAATGGTTGTTTGACAACCCTCTTGATAAAATGTTGAAGATCATTTGTTCTAATCAATTTTAGTACTGATGGGAATAACATAATTTACTTTTAATTTATAGTTTTAAAAGGTGTTGTGTCGGTGTGTGTATAAAGAGAGAGAGAGAGAGAGAGATTGATATAGAGATTATTTGAATTTATGCAATTCTGAATGCTATGATAATCATTAACACTATTTTTGTGTTGCACTCTACCTCAAATATCAGCTCCCCCTCATCATGTTTCCTTGATAGAGGGAAAAAATGTAGGAATCAAGCAACAATTATAATCATGATACTAAATATTTGGATTTGCAATAAATTTATTAACTATTACAATTTAGTGTTATAATTGCTCTTTTAGTATAATGACTTTGTGCTCACTCTTTTGGCCCAAGTACCATGCATATAGCACATTTTTTGGTATAAAATTTTATAAGATGGTGGTAAGATTTGTAGTGTGTGATGTTGGAAGAAAGACAAATATAAAATTAAATGTGAGATGAAAATGCTCGGATGGATAAGTGGCTTTACACTTAAAGACAAAATACACTGATATGACACTTAAAATTCTACCAATCAAAGCATGAATCTTGATGTTAAAAGTAAGTGATCAAGTTGAAATAGATGCACTTAAAATATCATTGGAAACTTTGGGATATGTTAAATCCTAAATAGCTCTCAAACATGGAGTGTTTTCACCAAATCGAGCATCTTGACGGATCTAAACAAGCCCAAGATCTTACAATTACTTCATTTGAGCATTCAAATATTTAAAATACATCAAATGATCAAATGAATCATTTTCGTCATGAAGTGGAGTGGGGATTTTGCATGTATTTACAGATATATATATAATCTATAAATAGTATATATATATAAGGCCAAGAAGAGAGGAGAGAGCTTAAATTTGAAGATCCTCAAGCACAATCTCAATAATGATAACATTGTTTATGCTAGATCAAATAGACCCTCATTGTCCTCAGTATCCATCATGATGACCTTCATTGCTAAATCGATTTGGTTCACCATCATTTATCATTAATACCACAATGAATATATGGTTGTTGTCTGATTTTGTTCATTGTGCCCTTCTTATATACCATTTTGTAATTTAGAGGAAAACTTGTAAAAACAAATATATATAGTGAAAACTTTTATGGGCTAGTGATTTTTCCCTCTTGAGATTTTCATTAAAAAATTTCAAGAGTTTTCTTGTTCTCTAAATACCTGTGGATTTCACAAAGAAAACTTTCACATAAAATGGTTTCTAAAGATAATAAATATATATATATATATATATATATATATATATATATATAT
This sequence comes from Cymbidium sinense, assembly GCA_021442155.1. Classification (NCBI taxonomy): domain Eukaryota; kingdom Viridiplantae; phylum Streptophyta; class Magnoliopsida; order Asparagales; family Orchidaceae; genus Cymbidium; species Cymbidium sinense. The sequence continues at coordinate 4,871,693 of CM038232.1, forward strand.
ATATATATATATATATATATATATATATATATATGAAAATGTTGAGTATTTTCAATGGAGATTAGAGAGAGTCTTCTTAAATGGTTTGATCACATAAAACATTGCATGAGAATTATAAGTATAAAAAATGACTTTAGTTTATTAAAATCAAATGAGAATATGACATTTAATAATGACCCAATGGAGATGAAGGATTCATGTAAATGATCCCACAAGTGGGATAAAGGCTTGTTATTGCTTGTAAAATGAATATTGAGGTTGATAATCTTAAATTTTTCTATAATTGCTTCATATTATACATCTTTATTCATTTTTAAAAGTTAAATAATTATTTTAATTAAAAAAAAAACCTATATAAGCCAATCAAAAGTAAGAAAAAGACAGGGTAAGCTTATACACCTTTTCTATTTTTAACATATCATATAATAGGGGATTTAAAAGAATATCTAGTATAATAAAAATACTTATTTTTCCTCTTGTCATAATATTTGCTTGTATGAAGAAAGTCAAAGTTCTTTGGTGAAGTATCATCATCAAATCTAGTAAATGAATTAACAAAAACTAACTTGTCTTGATCATTAATAGAATCATATAGATAAATTACTTCAATATGTCTTTTACACAATTAATTTGATTACAAAGAGTGATAAGATAGATCCCTTGAATTTCCTAAAGAAGTGAGGGAGGTGGGAGAATAACTTTAGGAGTGAAGTTATCAATAAGTGATACATCATCGGTGATATGAGGCTTATCAGTCAACCTTAGCAACTTGGATCATATTTTGATGTTGCAACACTTATAACATTAGACAAGAAAATTTGTCATTATGAGATTGAACTCTTCATCTCTATGACGATAATCAAATAACAATCAATATGGAAGAATATTTAATAATAGTGTTATTTCATTGTTGATAATGGGATATATTTTATACAAATTTGAATCCTATGCCCAAGCAAGATAATGATAACAAAAGCTTGCTATCCTCTAAAAAGTTAGTTTCTGCCAAAGATCTTTCTATTGACAAAAAATTAAAAAGACATTTAAGAACCATTCAAAAATGTCATTTTTTACGATACTCTAATAGTTGGGAGTCTAAAAATAGAAGTAATATTTGGATTTACATGAAAATGATTACCAACTAATGGTCCTGATGAGAGTAGAAGAGATTTGTCAAGTTAAATAAAATAGATATTCATGAAAAGACATTAAAATCATTGTCAAAATCATAAAGTAGAACCAAGAAATTAACACTTAATTAGGTTCAGAATGACACAACATATATATATGGTTTAGGGATCTATTCATTAAAATTGTTGGAGAAACATAAATGTTTTTTGTCTTTTCTCCACAAAAAAGGAGTAGAAATTTAACATATGTGAGATTTAATCCTAAAATTTTAATAATATTTTAGGAATATTTATCAACTAATCAATATTTTTTGTTAGCATCAATTTGACTAAAAGTTTTAAGGGATCATTATTTTTTTCTTAAATAGATTAAATTATATATATATGAACACGCATTAGGCGCCAATATAGTTACGACTATAATCGAGCTGATTCAAGCTAAGTATATCATGAATTGGACTTGATTCGATCATATTATAAGTTGTTCATATTTGACTCGAGCTTGAGCTAGCCAAACTTTCAAATGCATGTTCATACTTGACTTGTTTAAAATTTTGACTAATCATACTTGACTTATTTATATTAATTGAATGAGTACTCACTGATTAATAAACAAGCTAGAAATTTGAATGAGTACTTATTTTTTATATTTAGTAATAATAAAATAATTTTATTAATTTAACAAAAAAATTAATAAATTTAGAATTAATATATAATTTCTTTACACAAATTAAATAAAATATTATATAAGTTGTGATCAAACTTTCTTATAATCATTTATTAAATAAATACTAACAAATCAATTTATTGAAATAAATAAACAAGAAGAAATTGCATTAAATATATGCATATTCTTTAATGGCAAATCAATTAATTTGAAAAACTCAAAATGCTCAAACAAATTATAAACTAGGTATTCAACATTTTGTTTAGAATTTTGTTTTGTTTTTTTTAATGTAGACAAACTTGATAGCTTGATGTGATTTCAGGCTGACAAGAATTTATTTTTTAAAATAAATGAAAAAATTTTAACAGAGAAGTAGAATAATGTGTACTAATTCCTCATGTGAGGAGAATTATATGCATATAGTGGATAATGATGGCCTGATGAGTTAATTAATAACTTTGTTAATAAAAAGATATTAATGAAATAAACACCAGTAATATTAACTTATAATAGATACATTTAAATATATAATTAAAATATTTTATTTAATCTTGTTTTATTTAAATAGATATAAACATGTTACTTATTGAACTAGTAACAAATGAGTTTATTCAAAATAAATAAACGTGTTAATCATATTTAAATTTTGTTATTTAACCTTTAATATTTTAAAAAAACTTTCAAATTTGTTTATTAATAATTTGAACAAATTATGAGTATTAAATTTAAATTATTCAATTTCATTTTTTTATTCATGTATTTAACTTTAGCTATTTATCATAATTTTAAGAGTTTCAGAAATTATTATATTAAATTTAAGTTTAAATAGTTTTTAATTTTTCAAATCTTCCAAAATGGTAAAACAAAAGTTGAAAATATAAATTTATTCGTTTTGTTTTTAAGGATTTAGTATAATTATTATTAGATATTTTTTTTTATGATTTATGCTTACTTCCATTGTGAGCAAGTTGGTATTTTGAAACATATGTCTCATTTGAATATGTTAATAAGATAAATAATTTGTAAGAATCATATAAAATTCAAATATCATAATAAATCGGTGGTCTTAGTCCATATAGATTTAATTATAATTCATATTAATAATAATAATAATAATAATAATAATGATAAAGATTTACATACATACCACACAATTCTTATATCTTTATATATCTAACACATAAAGTTAGATATTTATTTATCTAATACTTTACTATGTTTAAAAGGGAGCATTTTACTTCTCAAAAATGAGTGGTGAAGATATTTTTGATGTGATATTAAAAATTTGGGTATATTATATGTAAAAATTGAAGTTTAGGTATTAGATATGTAAATACATAAGATTTGTGTGGTATGTATGTAAATCCTTCTAATAATAATATATAATTATGTGATAAAAAAATTATATATAAATTAAATTTTAAGTTTTTAATTATTATCTTCTTGTGTTTGTGTGATGATCAGTTTTATCTTTGTATCCTATGATGCGTTGGTTGTTGTATTACTATAAAAATTCTACTAGAAGTTGTAACATGAGAGCATTATTTTGAAACATTAAAAAAAATTTAAAGTTTTGTAAGGATGATATAATATTGGAAGGTGACTTTACGTCTAAAAAGGTCGGTGTAGTCATCTTTGATACCGGCTTTAAGGGTGATGAAAAACTTAGAAACATCTTTAAATCTTCTTTCCTTCAAAATTTTGTGATAGCCTTAGGGTGCGTTTGGGACAATTATGCTCGATGAAATTGATAAAATAGCTTGTCGTATAATTAGCTTGTATTAGATTCATTAAGAAACTTCAGATTTGATTATTTTGTTAAGTAAGCTAGCGGAACATGAATATAAATTTTGAGCTCATTTTTTGTGAAGATAAATGTAAATTGTTTTAGGAAAATTATTTTTTTAGAAAGCTAGTGTGAGTATTATAACTATTTTTCTTTTTTGAAAAAGTCAAACAACAATTTTCGACACCCATCAACAATATTTCACAAAATAACTTTCATCATAAAATTTTTCTAAAAAGCCAAAATTTGATAATCAAATATAACTATGATTAATTTCTAAAATTAAAGTTCACTACCCCAAATGCATCCTAAATTGTGATTAAATTGCTGAACGTAATTTATAAGATCCTTTTAAAAGCTAAATAAATAATTTTTTTTAAAGCTCAACTTAGGTTTGACTCATATTTTAGTCAAATTCTAATGAGCTGAATGTCAACATATTATTCTTAAATAATTTCAAAACAAGTTAATTATGAACAGATTGATCCCCTAATTAATGAACTGTATATAAAATAAGTGCATCCACATTAATAAAAATATTATTTCTTCCGCATATCAATATCATAAATTTAAGCAAATATCTGCTTAATACAATTTACTTAAGTTCAAGATAATTATTTTTATAGTGAAAGTTAATTATAATTCTATTCATATTGCATCGAATCAAGTTAAAGTTTAGTTCAATTTAAAAAATAATTTGTTCAAAAATTTATTTCAAAGTAACAATATTAGTAACTACGACTAAACAATAAAAAATAAAATTTATGATCTACTGTTGTATTAAAAATAACTGTAAAAGCTATTTTCACAGGTTTTAAAATCTCATTAAAATCATGATAAATAGAAGCAATTTTTTTTTAATCCAGAAACTAGGAATAAACACATCAAAAATATAGTACAAACCACATTATGATAAGCAATAAAACGATTGAGATCAAATTACCAAATACATATTTTATTTGAAAATAATAAACACCCCACAATAGTACTCTCCATAGCGAGACAAACTAAGGAAGCATTCCCATTAGAAAAAAAAATATTTAAAGCTTAAATACCACCAAATTCCCCATAAGAATATCGGGGTAAAGAAATCCGATCTTTAAATGAAAAACTAAAGCCATGGAGTTTGTTTCATGAGAATGGTAATAGTAGAAACAAAAAAAATAGTGGTAGATATTAAGTAAAATAGCCACCAGCATATGTAGCAGAACTATAGGCCTTTCATCTAAAATAAGGTACCTACATGTTGACAAATCAAAAGATCATCGAGATGCAACCATAAGACCAAAGAAACAACAAAATAAAATGTATTAAACTCATGCTAAATTCTAATATAAGGCATTATATATAAAACCTTGCAAATGTTTAGAAAGTAAGGTGATCAAAATTATTATTTCATTCAATCTAGCACCTAAGTTAGCAAGTCGACAGCATTACCTTCACATGAGTGATTTTATAATTGTGAAAGAAGAAGTCTTGTTTGCTTGAGTAAATAGTATAAGTCAATTTCCAGATTTAGTGGAGGTCAAGAGATCATTAAGAGCATCCACCTCAATCCATATATTGAGCCAACTATACAAATCTCAAGAGCATTATACACTCATTAGTTAAAATGAAATATTAAGAGGGCAAGCAAATTCATAGAGGGCTTTTCAGGTGGAGTTTTAAGATGCCACCAGAGGAATTATAAGATACAAAGCCATCAGTATTGATTTTAATAACATTATTTTGAGGTTTGGCCCAATAAATGATCTTGTCCATTTACAACTTGCTTGGAGTCAATTGAAAACCCAATTTAATACAAAATTACACCCATTGAAATGCTTATATTTAATAAGATTAGCATTAAGCAGATCACAATTTTATATTTAGTTCTATTATCTTCATGTGATTCATAACAATACCACTGTGTTTAGCATCATTTCTGGCCATCCATATAAACCAAATAATAATAATAGCAATAATGACTTTAATGTGACCTTTACTATTGTTTTCAAAATAAATTTCAAGGGATGATATATTTTTAAGAACCATTGAAATTGGCATTGTTAAAGAGATCATCATACCAAAGCCAAAGCTTAGATGCAATGGCCCCATTAACAAAAAGATGATTTACATTTTCAATATGAAAGCAACAATGACATTTTGAAGGTAATTGAAAACCTTTGACATCAAGAGTCAGAGGAATAAAATTTGTCAATATAGAAATTAGAATAGAGTAAATAAATATTATTATGCCAAAGTTTAGCATACACTTTAGAAAAATCATGGGCTTCTTTAATGTGAAAGACATTTTCAAGTTGAAATCTCCATTATGAGAGAGCTTAAAGAGAATCTTATGATTGTTAGGAGTAATAGATATATTATTAAGTTTGTCAAAATAGATGGAGGGATATACTCAATGAGCTTAGAATTGTTCCACATATTATTATGCAATGATTTAACTTTAATGTTATGGAAGGTAATTCATCAATGGGTCGATCATGAAGAAAGAGTTGCCATTAATGCTCCAAGAAATTATTTATCTTCCATTTGATTCTAAGTCTTCTCACGTCTCGATTTGTAAAATTAAGGGTGCTTTTCTTGGCAATATTTAGCAGTCATGAAGCTATTTGCACAAGTTTTAAAATCTCATTAAAATCCTAATAAATAGAAGCAGTTAATACAATTGTAAAATGGGTATGAAGATGCAATTTAAATAAATTCAGAATTTAAATCATTGTTAATTATCTTAAAAATATTATTCTAAGATTTCATTATTTGATTATTTCAATAATTTAAATTTCATGTCATAATTATCTCAATATATATATATTTTATTTGATTAAATAATAATATTTATTCTACTACAAATTAATAGTACTCTCCATCATAAGAGCATATAAAAGACTTTGTAGTCCTTTGCATAGGAAGATTCAATATCTACCAAATATCCTAGCTTCTCAAGAACAAAGGCCACGAGGTATCAATGGTAAGGTGATCCACTCCATGGACTTAGCTAATATGAAAACACTTTATAACTTGAGTTTGTCAAAGGAAAACATATTATTATCATCAATTTCTCATCATTTGTCGATATCATTATGTTGATGTCTAATATCGAGGTATGATTATTTATTATCTTTGAAATTCCTTGAATACATGATATAAGTTGTCCATTGCTTATGTCTGTGTATTCCAATTAAAGGGAGGTAAGCACATGACTATACAAAAATTTATACTCAATAAAATGTAATATAAATTTATATGTTCTAATACTCTACATATATATAAAAGCAACTTTAGACCATATCTAATAATTTCTCAAATCATTTCTTCTCACTTTTCTTAAATTTGCACTTATAGGTGCAAACTTTCCTACATGATTATTATAACTAAATGTTGGAATGTTCCTTTGTTACTCTTATTTCAATACTACTCTTTCACATGTAAATCGTGCTAGTCTTGGCAACTATGTTTCTCCTTTAGAAATTATACTTTTTTTTAAAAAAAATTAGATTTATATGTATATCAAATTAAATTTTTGTTCGATATAGAGATGGCTAATATCTAAGTTTGTTGAGAGCTACATCTAGAAAATCACCCACATAGAAAAGTATGGAATAGTTCCAGATCATAGTTTCTTTCAAACAATGAGTTCTTCCTTATTCGCTTTATTACCAAAAAAATTCTACGAGAGGGTGAGATGTGAAAGCATTATTCTAAAACGCTCAAAAAGCTTTGAGTTCTATAAGGATGGTATTACAGTGGAAGGTGAATCGGCCCTAATAATGGTTGATTTGGTCATCTTTGTAGGCTTCAAAGGCGTCAAGATTAGAAATATCATCAAATCGCTTTCTCTGAAGCTTGGCCTTGGAAAATATTCACTTTATAGGAATGAATATTTTAGATAAATTAAATATTCATGTATTATAGCTAGCTCATGATAGTGCATTATTAATTGCTTAATTTGAATGTTTAACTTTAATGATACTTTTTTTATATAGAGAATGTAAAAATCTAAGGATTCCACAAATGGTGATAATTGGATACTTAGAGAGCTTATCAAATCTATATACTTCAGAGATTAGGGCGATGTGGCTAGCACATTTTCTTGATGGTGGATTTCGGCTACGGTGCGTAAAATTGATGGAGGAAGATGTGAAGAAATGGAATAAATACATGAAAGAATACAATCAAGAGTATTAGAAGATCAAGCATTATACATATATGGTATAATGATTAGCTTTGTAAGAATGGGCTATAATCCTAAAAAAAAAAAAAAATTATTGTGAATTGTTCTTGCCATATATTAATGATTATGTTGGGCTTATGTCTAAAGGAGATAGATAGAACTCTTTAAGTTTGGCAAGGAATCAACAATAATATATGGTTGTCTATTAGTTCTCTTAAAGTGTGATGATGAAAATAATATAATATGATGATTTATTATTTTGAAAGGAGGTGAGTGTTATATATAAATTTTAATTTTAACATAAATTATCAATATCATATCATCACTCATTTTCACATCATCACTCTTTTTTAAAGTGAATGTACCTTTCCAAGTATAAAAATGTGTGAACAACTAAATTATAAGGTGTTAGATTTGTAAATGTATAAGAAATGTGTGGTATGGGCAAAAATCTTCCTATAATATATAATAATAATAATAATAATAATAATAATAATAATAATAATAATAATATTTGTGCAGTAATAAAAATTTTGTAATGAAAACTTATTTTAAAAAAAAATTAAAAGAGTAAATAAAAGTAATACACTTGTCAAAGTGATGTGGAATGTGCCATAAAAGTTAAGTATGTGCAAGTAACATAGTGGGAATTAAGAAAATAATCATAAGAAGTTAATCAATTGAATTTACATCCATTTCCTTTATTCTTCTTAAGAAAATTTTAAAACCTTCTTAAGCAATTTTAAAGAAGAATCCTCAACTTTCTTTTTTTGAGTATAAGCTTGAAATGCTCTCTATGAAGCCATCTATGGAATCGATGGATGTACACATCCCCTACATGCAACGCTATAGTACTGAAAATATTTAACTCAAATTTTTAGTTTCTAAGCAATAAAGTAATATTTAAATCAAATATTACAACATATTTGAGTTAACATACCTATATATCTTGTTTAGTTATTAAAAAAATTATAATTAGAAGGCCCTTTTTTATTTTGTTTTTTAGTTATTATTATTTTTTTGGTTTTTTTGTAAGAATTCTCGTGTGAGTAAAATTTTAAATATTTAAGTAAAAAAAATGTTATATTCCGACAGATAAATTACCATTAGAATATTTGACAAATTTTCTCACAGAAAATGAAAAGCTAATTTTCTGACCACCAAGCTAATTAAATGAGATTTTTAGTGGTGGTAGGCTCTTTTGATAATTAATTTAGAGCTAATTAGTGTTAAGTGAGATATGTTTGACCTATTGAAATTTATTTGATGTCTTATGTTTAATCAATATGGCCAATTTGATAGCTTTGATCTTATAGGGTTAAATAGGTCTATTTTAACTTAAATTAGTTGAAAAAGTCTAATAAAGCTTCACCAAGATATTATTTGGCTATATTAGTCATAGATAAATAATAATGACCTATTAATATGGTAGGCCATGATCATTTTTGAACATAATTATTAAAGACCTATTTAGCCTGGGGATCTTAGTTTAATTAATTATGTTTAGAACATAAGAAGTTTGATGGTTTAACTTAAAAAATAGGTTTCATCAAGTGATTTGATTCGTTGGGTCAAAATCACTAATTAAATTTAGTGGTAATTTTGACTAGGTTGATCAATGGTTAAATCTAACCCTATAAGTTAGACTCCAGAGATCTATTAATAAATTAAAATATTTAAACAAATATTTTAACTAATGACAAAAGAAATTGAATGCTTATACCACAATGTGAGACCACTTAAACTAATTAGGATTAAGTTAGGTCTACCCAAAGACTAGCTAAGGTTAAACTTATCAATATGAATTAAATTTGTTTTGAATATAAATGATTAAAAATCTCTTTAAATGAGTTTAAATCACATTTAAATCCTTTGGTCGTTTTGGGTCCAAATCCTAATCAACTTAGATTAAGGGGTTGAATAGGATTTTTAGCTAAGCTACATTAGAGTTAAATTTATGAATTAATTAAGAATTTGAATTAAACAAAATTTGGAAAGGAGAAATAGCTTGGATCATCTCTAGAAAGAGCTAGCAATTAACCAAAGGATATTTTGGTTAAGTACTAATTTAGTTAAGTTTTAATGATTATGACCAACCCAATCCCAACTTAATAATTTGAACTTCATATGCATACGAATTTCAAGGCTGAACTTTAGAGCGAGTAGATTTTAATTTTTTTAGTTCCTATTATTTTAAAAGAGTTATAGAATATCTTAAATGAAGTACAACATTACTGTGAGTACATGGAGCATACTCTTAGTATTTTTTTTTGCACTTCATATATTCAACATACATTATTAAGAAGGAGTTATTAAAATAATGTTTGATGCTTATTTAACTTATGATTTAGCTATTTAATTTGGTACTTTGAGTACAATGAATAGCATACTTGCTCATAGTACACTCATATTCTACAATAAATATGATTTAAAATTAAGTTCAATTTATCAATTAAAATCAAATATAATATAAAATAAGTTTAATTTATCATTAAAAAATAAACTTTTACATATGTCATATTTTGATTGAAGTGTTTGGAAGAAAACAGATCACAAAGTACACGATGAAAATACTCAAGTGTTTTAGAGCATACATAAAACAAATGAAAACCTAAAGTAAAAGATTCACACAAAAAACGAGATTTATTGTGAAAAAATCTCAGAATTAGAAAAAAAATTAATAGAGTCACACCACCAAGAAATATACTCTGAAAGAAAAAAATCAGGAGAATAATATAAATTTCACTTATCTGAAGCCTTTTTACACTTTAGTTACTCTAGGATATGTACTTCACTGTCACACAATTTGATCATCTAATCTTAAACACTACAACTCAATAATTTATTTTTATATATTTAATATCTAAAATTATATATATATATATATATATATATATATATATAAATAAGGGCGGAGCTACAATGAGAGTACAGAGACCGTGCCCCCACTAGCCGTGCCGACTGTATCAATGCCAAAATGTCTCAAACCTACTGAAATAAAAATCAAAATCGCAATTCATCTCTGAATAATAACCTTAATATAATATAAGTCACGATTCCTAGCCTGAACGACAGAAGGCTTCGACAATTGACGTAGACATGACAGGGCGAGAATTTTTCCATTTGGACGAATTCAGTTATTCAACTTTGTCGTCTTATGTTAAGTGGGATGTGAGCCATTTCGGAGTTATGATATTGTTCATTCCTTCTTTTGCTCTCGAGGCATCTATTCTAGGGGTGTCAAATCGGGTTATCAGTCAAAGTGATCAACTCACTCAAAAAATATTCAAAATATAATTTAAAATTCGAGTTGATTTTAACCAACATACAAGAATTCTAACAGACTGATTATTGCTTCAAATTTATAATAAATTAAATAATATTAAACGGGTTCAAAATCTTAAAAAAAACCAACTCAATATATGTTTAATAATGATAAAAATCAAAAATAATTTATTTAACCAAATAGCAAAAAAATTTAACATTAAATATTATAACTCAATTTTATGATATCATAATATTTTTATGAGATAGTTCTAAATTCTAAATTAAAAGTTTAAATCTCTCTTGAGGCTTTAGTCTTGACATTATAAATATTTTACAAAATAATTAAAATAAAATAATATTTAATTATTACATTCACAACACAACCCATACAATAATCTTACATCCACAACTCTTCAATACACTCTAAGCAACAACATTTAAAAAAAAAAAACAAAAAACTAAAACTCCATGTCTCCAATCAAAGCTCAAAGAGTCAAAATGAACTCAAGACTCTTAAAAAATAACTGTAAAAAAATTCCAAAACATCTTAAAAAAAGAATATATATATATATATATATATATATATATATATATATATATATATATATATATATATATATATATATATATATATATATATATATATATATATATATACACATACATATAAAATGAGAGAGCAAAAAAAAAATCAAAAGAAAGATCACAAGAGCATTAATACCAACATACATAAAATTAAATGATACAAAAAAAATCGCAATTGTAGAATTTTAAAATTAGCAGTTAAAGTAATACAAACAAAGTGAAGGATAAAAATATCATAAACAAAGAAAATTAGATAGAAGTAACTCAATCACAATTGAAAATGATGCAAATATAAACATCCAAACTTTTGGTTATATCACAAATACTAAAAAGATAAAATCAAAATATCATTGCCTACAAAAATGGAAAGATAGTATTTGTTTAAAGTCATCAATATACAAAACCTAATTAAAGCCATATATTCTGAGGGACAAAAGTGCAATGGGAAAGATTATCCCATACAAGATAATTATCGCTTATCACTGTATTCATTATTCACCATATCAGTCCTATAGATAAAGAACAGAAATATAAGAATACAAAGAATAACAATAAAATGGGATAACCAATCGATAAAGAAAATAACCGAATACATCCACCCATCAATACAAGCTATAAAATACCATGATAGAAAGAAATACAAATACATTAACAAACAACACAATAAAACAGACAACAAGTAACATGTGATAATGTGCATGGATATGCATATGCTACAAACAGAAATAACAAGAAGAAAACCACCATGTCCACAAAAGAAAAAATTGAATATAAGATATCAATAGCAGTAAGATAAATAACTTCTGAAATAAGAATACAAAATATGAATACAACAATAAAAATGGATAACCAATCAGATAAAGAAAATGACCAATCCATGAATACCAAGATACATATTGATACAAATTTCACGCCACAAACAACAACACAAAAGCAACCACAAAGTATGTGAAACCATAAGTGCAAATAGATATGCCACAAATAAATACAACAAATTTAAGTGTGATAAGTCGCATCCACAAACAACACAAAACAAACCTGTGACTAGTTAAGAATAGTGTGCAAAAGTATGCAAATCCGAATAGTGTGCAAATTATGCAAATCCACAAGATAAAGCAGAACTATATATAAGATAATAAGAATAGTGTGCAAAGTATGCAAATCTAGAATTCTTCAAATTGTCGTGCATAAAAAATATTTAGGATCAAAAAAAAAACTAAATAACCAACAAGTTCACACTTCACAACCATATTCACCATAAAAGGCAACAACAACATAACTATAAAATTGTGCTTTAATCTATATCCATTAAATTGTTGCATGAAAATTAAAAAAAAGTACTCAAAGTGACTAGTTAATTGCTAATTGTTAATTGATATATCATCATCTTATCACTTTGATTAGAAGTACTTCATAACATCTATTTCATCAAGTTTAATCATTTAAATCTACAACAAAGAAAGACTTCAATTATACACAATAGAGATACATAAATTTAAATAAAATTTACTAAATTTATTAAAAGAAAGACTTCAAACCTCTATCATTATATAACCAATCCTTCGTATTATATCAATGCTTCCACAATATCATGTTTTGGCACTGATATTGATCAAGAATCCTCCTATACTAAATGCACTTTCATTTAATAGAGAAATTGGTATACCCAAACATATGAGCCATTGCATCAACTTGAAATATATTGGTTTCCAATAATGAATATGTCTAAATCCATTTTTTATCAATTAGGCTCATCTAAGTATCAAGCTCGATTTTTTCATACTATCTTCATCAAGAATCAAAATCCTCAAATAAAAGTATATAAAATGTCAACTAAATAAGAAAAAAGACCAAAACATATTAAAAAATTGTGATTTTGATATATTGAATAATGCTAATTATCAATTTGAGAAGTTCTATTGAATTAAGTTTGTAATGAAGAACCTTCCATACTTGATTTTGAATAATTTCTAAACAATGAAAAATAACTTCTCCATCATATTTGCAACTTTTAACCAATCAATAAAATTTTTATAACACCATTCAAAGAAATTAAATTTGTATTGGATCAAGAATAATTATAAGAATTACACAAAAATCGATTAATATTTCTCAAATATTGAAAGCATATTTAAAGCCATCCTTCCGAAGTCATTATCACTTGAACTTTCATTTTTAATCGATGTTTAAATAAGAAAATAGATTTGTCTAATATCTTGTGTTAAAAATACACAAGTAATTTCATAAAATAATAAATTGCATATGATAATTTTTTCCCATTCATTTTGATGGACAACTTTAGTTATTACCCAATAAAATGCGAAAATTGTAATAGATATATATCAAGCATAATAAAAGTTGAATTCCAATTTTTAAACATCTTTCTTAGTCCCTTCTTTCATCAATAAAAATTTGTTTAAGACATTCCAAAATTTTGTTTTCTTGAGAATTTTCACATATTTAATACTTTCACAACCTTTGATATTTATATCAATGTCTTTAAACCCTCAACAATCAAATTTGATATACAATATTGTATGTGAAAGAATTTCATTACAAAGTAAAGCCACCTCTCAAATTTAAATGATTTCTCATGAATTCAATATACATTAATTAAGTATTATCTAAAGTAATATTAAATATTTTTTCAATCTCCAATCGAGTAAAAAAGTTTGAATTACTTCAAATAATTCAAGAGAGGTGCCATAATAAAATGAAATTTAAAATTTTTTTGCAATTTCCAAGTATTATCAATGAAAAAGAAAAACAAATAAATCCATCAATATTGATGAAGTCCATAAATGACGTCAAACTCGACTATGATACTTTGTATTTTCGATTTGCCCTTCTCTTCATGAACATCTGCAATCTTTATAATAGTATTTTGAAACAAATTGTAAATCTCGATGCAAATAATGTAAAAGTGCTCTAAAATCATACCATTCGCATTGAAAAGGTAAATCATGCATAATATGCAAGCGGTAAGCAAGTCAAAACTCTTGTTGGTTGAACTACATTGCACATCAAAATAGATGAAGAAGAATTACTTGCAAAATAAGTTGGCTTATATCACATGTATCCCTTGCAAGTTTGTAAATGACATTTCAAATTGTCAAATTTGCTATCACATATGTATTCACAGACTTTTACATTTGCATTTTTTGTTTCCCATCATTTTCAAAAGGTAGTAATCAAAATATCCCCAAACAAATGATAACATTCTTCTCTTCTTTCTCATTGCTTTTTCTTTCATTAATTGTTTGAATTTCATTCTCACCGATATCTCCATCAAAAAAACTTCATTTTCTTGAGCATTAGTAATGGTATTTGGAATCCATCTAAATTAAAAAAATTGATGAAAAGAATTTATAAATAATACATTATATAATACACATTTACATTTAATCAAGATACTAAATTTAAATAAAAATGATACATAGTAAATAAATTTATATACAACATCTCAACATCACAAGACAACCAGCCTACAATAATATTTAAATGAGTAGATAAAATAAATGATACACAATAAACAAATTTTCCATTCAATTCATCTCAACTTTAAACCAAGACAAATTAATAAACAAGTAAGTAGTAGAGCAAACAAAGAATACATTATCCTTAACTAAACAAATAACAAACAACTTCAACAATATTTAAATTTGATTTATACAAATTATATCTTAAATCGCTTTCAAAACAATTTTGTGCACTAGAAATACAAAATGATTTTCAATCCCTAATCCATGCACCAGCCAAAAATACAATATCCTTTTCAACTTCATCGATATGTTAAACAAATGTTCAAAATGAGCTATACAAACAAATAACAATAAACAATCACCAATCACACATGATAAAGCACAACTGAAACAACACGACCATCCATACAATAAAAAAAAGCGATCACCAAAATAATGATAGAGAAGGATTGATTTTCATATTTACAAATGAGAGAAAGATTCAAAGAAGAATGGTGACAGAGTCGAGAAAGAAATGATAGATGCAACTTAGAAGGGATCTTTTTTGCCACTAAAGAATCGAGAAAATCTAAATGAGCATTTATGAGAGAAAGAAAGTCCAACTCAAGTGAGAATGAAAGAGATCATAGTTTTTCAAGCAATGATCCTTATTCACTTTATTACCAAAAAAAATTCTACGAGGGTGAGAAGTGAGAGCATTATTCTAAAATTTCAAAAAACTTTGAGTTCTATGAGATGGTATTATAGTGGCAAGTGAATAGAATAATGGTTGATTTGGTCTTTTTTTTGTATTTTCAAAGATCGAAGATTAGAAATATCATCTCTCTTTCTCAACAAGCTTGTGACCGCTCCTTGGAAAATATTTCCAATTTTATAGGAATGAATATATTTAGATAAATTAAATATTCATGTATTACAAATAGCTCATGATAGTGCATTATTAATTGCTTAATTTGAATGTTTAACTTTAATGATACTTTTTTTATATAGAGAATGTAAAAATCTAAGGATTCCACAAATGGTGATAATTGGATGCTTAGAGAGCTTATCAAACCTATATACTTGGAGATTATATGTAACATTTTCTTGATGGTGGATTTCAAGTAAAATTGATGGAGGAAGATGTGAAGACATGGAATAAATACATGAAAGAATACAATCAAGAGTATTAGAAGATCAAGCAGCCATACATATATGGTATATGATTAGCTTGTAAGAACTTGGGCTATAACCCTAAAAGAAAAAAAAAGATTATTTGAATTGTTCATGCCATATGGTATGATTATGTTGGGCTTATGTCTAAAGAGGATAGATAGAACTCTTTAAGTTTGTGAAGGAATCAACAATAATATAATGGTTCTATTTTCTCTTAAAGTCACGATGATGAAAAATAATATAATATGTGGTGATTTATTATTTTGAAAGAGGTATATATATAAATTTTAATTTTAACATAAATTATCAATATCATATCATCACTCATTTTCACATCATCACTCTTTTTTTAAAGTGAATGTACCTTTCCAAGTATAAAAATGTGTCAGACAACTAAATTATAAGGTGTTAGATTTGTAAATGTATAAGAAATGTGTGGTATGGGAAAAAAATCTTCTAATATATATAATAATAATAATAATAATAATAATAATAATAATAATAATAATAATAATATTTGTGCAGTAATAAAAATTTTGTAATGAAAACTTCTTTAAAAAAAATTAAAAAAGAGTAAATAAAAGTAATACACTTGTAAAAGTGATGTAATGTGCCATAAATTTATGTGCACGTAACATAGTGGGAATTAAGAAATAATCATAAGTTAATCAATTAAATACATCCATTTCCTTTATCTTCTTAAGAAAATTTTAAACCTTCTAAGCAATTTTAAAGAAGAATCCTCAACTTTTTTTTTTTGAGTATAAGCTTGAAATGCTCTATGAAGCCATCTATAAATCGATGGATACATACATGCAACGCTATAGTACTGAAAATATTTAACTTAATTTTAGTTTAAGCAATAAAGTAATATTTAAATCAAATATTACAACATATTTGAGTTAACATACATATATTTTAGTTATTAAAAAAAAATTATAATTAAAATTTTATTTTGTTTTAGTTATTATTATTTTTTTGTTTTTTTGAATTCTGTGAGTAAAATTTTAAATATTAAGTAAAAAAATGTTATATCTAGATAAATTACCATTAGAATATTTGACAAATTTTCTCAAAAATGAAAAGCTAATTTTTTATCACCAAGCTAATTAAATGAGATTTTAGTGGTATCTTTTGATAATTAATTTAGAGCTAATTAGTGTTAAGTGAGATATGTTTGACCTATTGAAATTTATTTGATGTCTTATGTTTAATCAATATGGCCAATTTGATAGCTTTGATCTTGTATTAAATAGGTCTATTTTAAGTAAAATTAGTTGAAAAAGTCTAATAAATTTCACCAAGATATTATTTTGCTATATTAGTCAGATAAATAATAATGACCTATTAATATGGTAGGCCATGATCATTTTTGAACATAATAATTAGTGACCTATTTAGCCTAGGGGATCTTAGTTTAATATAATTAATAATTATGTTTAGAACATAAGAAGTTTGATGGTTTAATCCATTAAAATAGGTTTCATCAAGTGATTTGATTGGGTCAAAATCACTAATTAAATTTGGCAGTAATTTTGACTAGGTTGATCAATGGTTAAATCTAATTGTTAGACGAGATCTATTAATCAAATTAAAATATTTAAACAAATATTTAACTAATGATAAAGAAATTGAATGCTTATACCACAAAGTGAGACCACTTAAACTAATTAGATTAAGTTAGTCTACCCAAAGACTAGCTAAGGTTAAATTTATCAATATGAATTAAATTTGTTTTGAATAAAAATGATTAAAAATCTCTCTAAATGTGTTTAAATCACATTTAAATCCTTTGTCATTCCAAATCAATCAACTTAGTTTAAGGTTGAATAGATTTTAGCTTTACATTAGAGTTAAATTTATGAATTAATTAAGAATTTGAATTAAACAAAATTTTCGAAAGGAGAAATAGCTTGGATCATTTCTAGAAAGAGCTAGCAGATTAATCAAAGGATATTAATTTGTTATAATTAATTTAGTTAAGTTTTAATGATTATGAAACCCAATCCCAACTTAAACAATAATTTGAACTTCAATGCATAGAATTTCAGGATAAACTTTAGAGCGAGTAGATTTTAATTTTTTAGTTCTATTAAAAAGAGTTATAGAATATCTTAAAGGAAGTACAACATGGATTTACTGTGAGTACATGGAGCATACTCTTAGTATTTTTTTTTCTCTTCATATATTCAACATACAATTTATTATTAAGAAGTGCTGAGTTATTAAAATGATGTTTGATGCATATTTAACTTATGATTTAGCTATTTAATTTGGAGTACTTTGAGTACACGAATAGCATACTCTGTGTGCTCATAGTACACCTATACAATAAATATGATTTAAAAAATAAGTTTAATTTATCAATTAAAATCAAATATAATATAAAATAAGTTTAATTTATCATTAAAAAAATAAACTTTACATATGTCATATTAGTGTTAAGAAAACAGATCACAAAGTTGCGATGAAAATCAGTTCTTTTAGAGCATACACAAAATAAAATGAAACCTAAAGTAAAAGATTCACACCAAAGAAATTTATTGTGAAAAATCTCGAATAAAAAATTAATAGAGTCACACCACCAAGAAATATATACTCTGAAAGAAAAATCAGGAGAATAATATAAATTTAATTTATCTGAAGCCTTTTACACTTTAGTTACTCTAGATATGTACTTCTCTGTCACAAATTTGATCATCTAATCTTAAACTCTACTACCCAATTATTTATTTTATATATTATCTAAAATTATATATATATATATATATATATAAAGCTACAGTAGTATGGGACCGTGCACTAGGTGCCCACTGTATCAATGCCAAAAAAGTCTCAAACCTACTGAAATAAAAATCAAAATCGCAATTCATCTCTGAATAATAACCTTAATATAATATAAGTCACGATTCCTGGCTTGAACGATAGAAGGCTTCGACAATTGATGTAGACAAGACAGGGCGAGAATTTTTCCATTTGGACGAATTCAGTTATTCAACTTTGCCGTTTTATGTTAAGTGGGATGTGAGCCATTTCGGAGTTATCATATTGTTCATTCTTTCTGCTCGAGGCATCTATTTGGGTGTCAATATTCAGAGTCTGATCTGAACCCTCATCAGAATATTCAACCGACCGACTGAATTTAAAATTGAGGAAATTTTAACAACTCGACTCGACCAACCTGAGTAATAACATGACTGATTACCGAGTTCAAATTTATAATAATATAAGAATATTTAACCTAAAAGAAATATTAAACGGTCAAAATGAATAAAAAACCCAACTAATATTGTTTTTTAATGATAAAAAATCTGAAATAGTTTATTTAACCAAACAGAGAAAAATTTAACATTAAATATTATTACTCAATTTTATGATATCCTATATTTTTTATAAGATAGTTCTAAATTCTAAATTAAAAGTTTAAATCTCGAGGATTTAGTCTTCACATTATAAACAATTAATATTACAAATAATTAAAATAAAATAATATTTAATTAATTAAAATTACATTCACAACACTAACCCATACAATAATCAAATTTACATCCACAACTCTTCAATACTAAGCAACAACATTTAAAAAAAAAAAAAAAACTAAAACTCAAGTCTCCAACTCAAAAAAAGAGTCAAAGTGAACAAGACTCTTAAGTCACAAATTTAAAACTTCCTTAAAATATCTAAATAATAATATATATATATATATATATATATATATATATATATATATATATATATATATATACACATACATACATATATACATAGGAGAGAGCAAAAAAAAAATCAAAAGAAAGATCACAAGAGCATAATATAACATACATCAGAAATACAAGTTCCACAAAAAAAATCAAGGATGTAGAATGATAAAATTAGCATGAAAGTAATACAAACAAAGTGAAGGATAAAATCATCATAAACAAAGAAAATTATGTAGAGAGCTCGCTCAATCACACCAAAATGGGTGATGCAAATATGAACATCCAAACTTCCTGGGGTTATATCACAAGAGCTAATACCAAAGAGGAGTGAATCATCACATATCATTGCCTACAAATGGAAAGATACAAAATTATTGAAAGTCTATGAGCTTGATTACAAACTAATTAAAGCCATATATTCTGGGATGGGACAAAGAAAGTGAGGAAAAGGATTATCCCATACAAGATAATTATCTTATCAAAAGATATTCATTATTCACCATATCAAGTCCCATGATAAAGAAAATAGAAATATAGCGAATACAACAATAAAATATAACCAATCGATAAAGAAAACAACAAGAATACATCCAAATATGAATACGGCTATACAATGATCACAAAATAAAAAATACAAAATATTTTGACCGATAAACAACACAAAATGAATTAAGTAACATGTGATAATGTCAGAGATAGATATGCTAATATGCCACAAACAAGAATACAAACAAATAGAAAAAACCATAACCACAAGTAAAGAAAAAATAGTCGTGAATTTAGCATATCAATGTAATAAGATAAATAATAAGCCATTCAAGAACAGTGAATACAACCAAAGAATACAATAATAAAATGGGATAACCAATCGATAAAGAAAATAAGCCCATAATAAAACAAAGAAATACAACAACTAATTTCGCACTCCACAATAACACAAAATAATTCATAAGTGGCATATAAACCGATAATTTGATAGATATGCCACAAATAGAAATACAATAAAAAGGATAAGTCAGAACGCCACAAACAACACAAAATAAACCCAATTGGCTAAGAATAACATGCAAATCATGTGAAAATTATGCAACCATAAAATAAACCTAAAGAACTATATATAAGATAATAAGAATAGTGTGTCAAAATAAATTCTTCAAATTGTCAAGCATAAAAATGTTTAATAAAAAACTAAATAACCAACAAGTTCACACTTCACAATCAATCCCACCATGAAGGCAACAACAACATTATGTAAAATTATGCTTTTAATCAAAGTGCATCCATTAAATTGTTGCATGAAAATTAAAAAAAAATACTCAAAGTGATAATTAAGCTAATTGTTAATTAATATATCACCATCATCTTTATCACTTTGATTAGAAGTGTACTTCATAACATCTGTGATTTCATCAAGTTCAAAATCATTTAAATCTACAACAAAGAAAGACTTCAATTATACACAATAGATACATAAGTGATTTAAATGAAAATTTACTAAATTTATTAAAAGAAAGGCTTCAAACCTCATCATTATATATATAACCAATCCTTCGCATACCAATGCTTCCACAATGTTTTAGTGCACTGATATGATCAAGAATCCTCTTGCTATTACTAAATGCACTTTATGCAATAGTATATACACAAATATCAAGCCATTGCATCAACTTGAAACCTATATTGGTTGCCCTCCAATAATGCAATATCTAAATCCATTTTCTATTAATCCTAGCTCATCTAAGTATAAAGCTCGATTTTCTCGATACTATCTTTAATCAAAAGAATCAAAATCCTTAACAAAATAAAAGTATAATATAAAATGTCAACTAAATAAGCAAAAAAATTGACCAAAATAAAGTAAGTATACCAAAAATTATGATTTTGAAATTATAAGTGAATGCCCTTGAATTATCAATTTGAGATGTTCTAATGAATCAAGTTTGTAATGATGAACCTTCCATGCTTGATTTTGAATAATTTCTAAACAATGAAAATAACTTCTCCATCACATTTGCAACTTGTATAACCCAATCACCTCCATAAAGTCTTTTATAACACCATTCAATGAAATTAAATTTGTACCTTGAATCAAGAATAACAACTACTGCAAGAATTACACAAAAATCAGATCAATATTTCTCAAATTTTGAAAGCATATTTAAAGTCATCCTTCTGATGTAGTCATTATCACCGAACTTTCATGCTTTAATAGCTAAAATAGAAAAATAGAGATTTATAGGATATCAGGTCGTAAAAAATACACATGTAATTTCATAAAAGGTGCTAAGAAATTTATATATGATAATTTTTTCCCATTCAATTGTTGATGGATCTCTTGTAGTTGAGTCACCCAATTCTAAATGCAAAGGCACGCTTGTAATAGATAGCACTATCAAGCATAATAAAAGTTGAATTCCACCCAAGAGAACATCGCTTAGTCCCTTCTTTTCATCAATAAAACTTTGTTTAGCACATTCCAAAAATTTTGTTTTCTTGCTTGAGAACCTTTCACATATTTAATACTTTCACAACCTTTGATATTGAGCTATCAATGTCTTTAAACCCTCTTGAACAATCAAATTTATTATGAGCACAACATTGTATGTGAAAGAATTCCCCATCAAAGTAGCCACCTCTCAAATTTAAATGATTTCTAATTCAACAGAAAGATAGTCAAGCATTATCAAAGAATAAATTTTTTTTTTCAATCTCCCAATCATAAAAAAAGTTTGAATTACTTCAAATAATGCAAAGATCATGGAGGTGCCATAAAACTGAAATTAAAATTTTTTTTTTGCAATTCCATTATCAATGAAATGTGTCGTTAAACAAATAAATCCATCAAGATTGATGGAAGTCCATAACGACGTTAAGCAAACTCATTAGTGGTACTTTGTAGCATTGTTCCGATTTGCCCCTTCTCTTCATGAACATTGCAATCTTTTAATATTTCTGAAACAAATTGGAAATCTTGATGCAAATAACGTAAAAGTGCTCTAAAACCACCATTCAACGATTGAAAAGGTAAATCATGCATAATAAGCAAGTCATGAAACTCTTGTTGGTTAAACTATTGCACATGGAAATAGATGAAGAAGAATTACTTGCAAAATAAGTTGGCCTATATCATGTATCCCTTTTTTTGCAAGTTTGTAAATGAGCGTTCAAATTGGATGCCAAATTTGCTATCACATATGTAGGTTGCACTTTTACATTTGCATCTTTGTTTTCCATCATTTTCAAGGTAGTAAATCAAAATATCCCCAAATGATAACATTCTTCTTCTCTTCTTCTAATAAGTATATGTTGTCTTCATTAATTGTTTGAATTTCATTCTCACCATATCTCCATCAAAAAAAACTTCATTTTCTTGAGCTTTAGTAATAGTATTGGAATCCTCCATCTAAATTAAACAAATTGATGATAAGAAATTTATAAATAATACATTATACATGTACACATTTACACTAATATAATTAGAAATACTAAATACTAAATGCTAAATGATACATAGTAAATAAATTCCTCAATTCCCTATACAACATCTCAACATCTCACAAACAAATTGATAATAATAATATTTAAATGAGTAGATAAAATAAATGATACACATAAACAAATTTTTCATTCAATATTCATCAACTCAACAAATAAGACAAATTAATAAACAAGTAAGTACAACAAAGAATACATTATCCTTTAATCGAGCAAATAATAAATAACTTCAACAATATTTAAATTTGATTTTCATACAAATTGTATGGTAGAATCAGTTTCAAAACATTAATTGTGGACCGTTTAGAAATACAATATTTCTAATCCTAATCCATGCACCAAATGTAAATACAATATCCTTTTCAACTTCATTGCATATGTTAAATACTAACAAAGATGTTCATTCAAATGAGCAAAAACAAATAACCTAATAAACAATCACCAATCACATGATGAGACAATAAAACAACATACAATCCATACAAAAGAGAAACCATCACCAAAACACCTAATGATGAGAAGGATTGATTTTCGATTACCTCAAACGTGAAATGAGAGAAGATTCAAAAGAAGAATGGTGACTGAGAGTCGAGAGAAAGAAGATACCAGATGAACGTCAAAAGGATTGACATAAAATCGAATCAAGAGAGGAGTCAGGCAGTTATCTAATAGAAAGGAAGTAGAAGAACTGAGAATAGAAAAGAGGCCTATACCGCTGCATTTTAAGATACCCTTCCCCTTTTCTATAGTTTTTTTCTTAAACAAGAATCAAATAATTGATGGAATGGCTTTTCTTTGCTCTAAGAAATCAAGCATTTTAAAAGTCATGAATCCAGCGAAGTTATTCGGGTCAATTTGGGTCTGTTTCGGGTTTTTTGGGTCAACCCAATTAATTGAAGATACATTTTGTGTCATATATTACAACTAACCCGGCCAAAATCTTTTATAATCAAACCCATTAGTCTTTTTTCATAATCTATTCTCCTTCCTCTCTCTACGCTTTCTCTATGCCGTTCTACAAACTCATATCCCCTTTATGCTTCTCCTAACATTTTCATTTCTAACCTCTATTCTGTTGGCCAAATTTAATAAGGAGCTCACATTAAAAAATAATCAAGCAAAAAAGAGCTTTAAAATTAATTATTCAAAAGAACAAATACGTAAGAGTGAATCACGTATTAAAGAAATTGTTAAGTATAATAGCATTTTAATTAAAAAAATACTAAATCTGTTAATTTTTTATTTGAATATGCAAATAATTTTTAAAAAGCTCGTGAGAAGAAATCAATATACTCCTTAATTAAAAATCAAGTTCATTGTTTATGGGTTTAAAAATATCATAATGAATTTAAATCAAAAATATATTTATAAAATACATATATATGTTTGTGCTATTTATGCATAAATTTATTTGGTTATTGCATTTATTGGAGAATGGTTAAATTGTAAATAAATAAATAAAAATTTGGTGCTATGTGCCTTGTGACAGTTCCATGTGTTTATGTACTGTGTTTTGAGATGGTATGGTTGTTGGGCTGTAATCACTGGCCGACATATATTATTAAAAATTGGCTCAAATATTTAAAAGTAAATAAATAAATATTAAATGTGAGGTGCATCATAGTTAAAAAAAATTATAACTTACAGAGTCTAAATTAATTAATATATAATTATTATAATTAGTTTCAATGAGTTATTATTTTTAGTTATAAAGTATATATATATATATATATATATATATATATATATATTATATATATATATAATATATATATATATATAATATAGATAATATTTTAAATTAATATATAATTATTTTATATTAATTTAAATATACTTCATATTATTAGAGGTTAAATATAATTTTATATTCGAGAATAACTCTATAATTAAAACTCAATAATTAGCTCATTGGGCCCCTTTATAAATTAGTGCTCAGAGTAGGAAACCCACAGAGCCTACGGACCAAACTAATGGAGTCAGCGGGTGTGCGTTGTGGGCCGGCATCAGCGGTCTCGTCACATGCAAGTACCTGCTCCAAAAAGGCTTCCGGCATATGGTCTTCGAGGCCGGCCGGTCCATTGGCGTATGGACCAGCACGCTGGCTCCACCCGGTTACAGACCCCGACCAAAATTTATGTCACCGAGCGCCGAAGCCACAAGCAGGTGATGGAGTACTTGCTTATGCTCGCCATTTTGATGTTAAGGCATGAGGTTCGGGAGAAGGTGGTGTCTTTGGATTATGTTGGACCGGACCGGGAGGATATGGCAGCCTGGGATTTGTGTGGAACCGGCGAAGCGCCCGGAGCCGTGGAGTCTGGAATGTCACGGTGGAGAAGGAATATGCGGCTGTTAAGGTAATTTTACGCAATTTAACAAGTGGGATTTTGTTAAGAAATATTTTTTTATTAGATTAAAAATACAATAGAATGGATCTCTAAAATTTATTTCTACTCTAGATCTGGGGATGAATCAGACTCAAATGTCAAATTTATATGTTAAGATAAAAATAAAAAGTAAAAATAATTTTTAAGATGATAAATGATTAATTTTATATCTCATATTAAAAAATTATATCTCAATTGAGTATAATATAATAAATTACACGTATATTAAAGCAATTTTCATTAAAATCAAATTTTGATGGGACAACTTTTTCCTTCAATAATACATGTGAAGAATAAATTTTGTGTTGAGATATTTTTTGAAAAAAAATGACAATGATGAATTAAAAATTATTAAATTTATTTTGAGATAAATAATATTAATTATTGATATATTATTTTATTTCAGTATAAAAATTTTATATTAAAGTTATTACTTGTGTTAAAACACATGAAATATTGATCAAATATTTTTTATTTAAGTTGGATGACTTTAATCTCATATCTTTTGCCATAGTTATTAATGTTTTTATTAGACATTTACAGGAAGATGTACTTTAGTGTATGCTTTTTAGTGATAATATTCATCTTATTGATTAGACTAGAGAGAGATTTCTAAAATAAAAAATATTAAAAAATAATAATAATAAATTATGGAGATTTAGTGACAGAGTTATGATGATGAGTGATCAATTCATTAATTATAGGAGATTAAGTATTGATCAAATAAATTTTTTTATTTATGTTTTGGTGACTTTAATGACATATCTTTTATTGAGTTTTGAATGTTTTTATTTAGACATCTATAGGAAGTACTTTTAATGTATGCTTTGCTTGCTTTTGTGATAATATTCTTCTTATTAATTAGACTTAGAGAGGGATTTTCAATATATATATATATATATATATATATATATATATATATATATATATATATATATATATATATATATTAAGATCAAATTTATAGTCTAAAACTTTCATTTGAGCAGATCTAAAATTATTTCCATGAAGTATAATCTTATTCTTAGTAGTTCAATCATTAAAAAGAGCGAAAGTTTTAGATATCTCAGATCTATTATTCAATATAGTGGTGAAATAGATGGGGATGTTGTTAGTAACTGATAAATACGTGAAAAGATTAGAGTATCTCTAGTGATAGATTAGAGAGTTATCTCATATAATTTGGTCATGTGAAATATTGGTTGTTTGATATCCATGCGAAGAGAGTAAGTGTATTATATTCATAAAGGGTTTAGGGTGAACCATCTATATCTGATTTATGTTAAGGCTTCAAATTCACAAACGTCCAGATTTCAAGCCTAATACAATTCTTTTGTATTTATTTTATTTAACACAAAAGTTTCTCATAAAGTCCTGCTACCTATTCACAGCCTTATCCAATTGATTTTTTTTAAAAATCTAATACAAGACGTTTGTTGGTACTAGTTAATGCAATCATATTCTACTTTTTCGTATTAAATAAATTCATTATTAATTTCTATAGAAATATAGGAAGAACTCTGCATTCTATTGTTAATGGCTATAAATTAATTGAAAAGATGCACAGATAATTTTTCAAAATTCATTATTAATTTTCTAATAAAGGATTGTGTTAGGGTTTAGGGTTTAGGGTTTAGGGTTTAGGATTGTATTAGGGTTTGCCTCCCTTAATAGGTGGAGTGGACATGGGTGTGTAAGCATGAGAGAGAGAGAGATTTGATTGTTGTATGAATGGATTAGAATTCAAATATATTTGCTAGCTATTATTCCACATAACTTAGTGTAAAAAATAATTCATGATTCCCAAATTTAAACAAGAGCATAGACAAACCTATAATGAGCTGGGTAGCATGTCATTTAACACAATGTGATTAACTTAATGAATATTCAAAACTCATTTAAGTTAATGAGAATAGAAATGAGTACAAATTTGCAGTAAAATGAAATAAATGCAAATTTCTTGGTTTGGTTTTGGATCTACTCCACTTTCTTTCAAAAAAGTTGGAAATATTATCAAAGAAGATGTGGTTAAAGTCGCTCGATTTTTTGAGGAATATCCTCCCAAATTCTTTTCCAGTACTTCCATTGTTCTAATTCCTAAAAATCGAAAATCAACTTTAGAACCATTTTAGACCTATAAGTCTATGTACATTTTTAATAAGCTCATATCTAAGATCCTAGCCAAAAGATTAGGTAATTTACTTCCTAAAATCATTTCCCCAATCAAACAGTTTTGTCAAAGGTAGATCTATCTCGATAATTATTGGCTCAAGAAATTGTCCATGATTTAAACACCAAAGTTCGTGGGAATCTTATTTTTAAGTTAGACATATATAAAGTACGATAATATTGGTTGGACTTTCCTCTACAAAATTTTATCTCTTGGATTTTCCAACTCTTTTATTACATTAATCAAGAATGGTATTGAAAAACTCTAGTTTTTCTTTTACTTATTAATGGCAAGGTTTCATGGCTTCTTTTCTTCATCCCATGGGATAAGGCAGAGGGACCCCTTTCTCCGCCCTTTTCATTATCGTAGAATATCTTCTCAAACCTTGATCTTATATTTGTAAAATGCCTAACATGTGCTACAAGACTAGGGTGGTTTTCCTATCTCTCACCTTTGCTGATGATTTCATTATTTTATGCAATGGGTCTCTGCTACATAAAGAAATTGTATAAGTTTCTTATTCATTTGGTAGGAGAGTGGCTTAAAAATTAATCCACAAAAGTGGTTTCATTGCTAGAAATTGATTCATATTCCTAGGATTAATACTATTAAGAATATCACGGGCTTTGCCCAATATACTCTCCCTATTAGATACCTGGGTACTCCTTTATATCATGGTGCTAAAAGATCTTTCCTTTTTGATGAGGTGATTCAAAAAATCAATAAGAAAATTTTCTCGAATTCCATCTTCTATCTTTTGGAGCCGACTTTTGATTAAAAGTATTCTTTTGCTCCTTACCTTTTATCTACTTTCCACTATTGTCCCTACCACTTATCATTATAAGATTAACCATCTTATTCAATAAATTCTTTTGGGGTTCTACTTCATCATCCAAAAAAACTCATTATTGCAACCTATGGTCCTTTGAATGAAGGTGGTTTAGGTTGTAAAACCTTAGAAGATTCCATTAAATACTTTTCCTATAAAATGTGGTGGAACCTTAGAAGTAATCACAACTTCTAGTCTAAATTTATCCTGCCAAATTCTAAGGGTAATCACCCCTCATTTGCACTTTCAAAATGGGAGATTCTGTGGAGAAGACTAACATTGGTATCAAGAGCTGATCTCTTGGGTGTGAATTCGTTCATCCTTCTTTTGGCAAGATAATTGGGTTCATGTTCTATTGACTCTACTCAACACCCATTGAGAGGCTCAAAGATTAGCCATTTCATTACTCAAAATTCTTGGAATATAGCTCATTAGGTTCCTATGTCCCAATTTTATCATAAACAAAATCCTCAATATTAATCCAACAGTAAATGGATCAAATTCTATTCAACAATTCATCCTGGTGATTTTTTTAAGGAGGTGTGGTAAACTATTAGATTCTAATCTTTCCCAAACTCGAGTAATTCTATTCCTACTTCCTTTTCCTCCGGTATTCTTAAACAATACATTCTGTGGATGCCATTCTCCTAAAAAAGGTTTTCATCTTCCATCCAAATGTCAATGTTGCTTCCATATTGAAACTATGGATCATGTCTTTGTTAATGGCCCCATTGCTGCTAAAGTCTGGCACTGGTATGATAGTGTTTAATACTTTGTTTTGATGGATCCATTTCTATCATACCTTTTAAATAATTTTGTAGCCTATTCCCAAAGGTCATGTCAAATGTGTTCGCTATTACTTTATTTGGTATACTCTGGTTGGAAAGAAATGATGCTAAACATAATGATATTCCCATGAATTTTCACCATGCATCATTGCTAAAACCAAATGTAAAATTACCTCCTTTATAAAGTTAAACTTCTTTAGCTATCGAGTTTCAAAGATGTTAAGCATCTGGCTCACTACTTTGGGATTTCTCTCCCGTCTACTGAAATTGATTATATCTGTAAGACTATATATTGGATTAAACCTCAAAATCATATTATTAAGGTTAATACTGATGGTTCTGTTGCTAATGGGCTTTATGGTTGTGGGATTATTTTAAGAGACTTTAGAGGTACGATGATTGCTGCTTTTGCTATTCATTTAAGACCATGTTCTGTTCTTTTTGCTGAACTTTATGGCCTACACTATGGGATATTACTATGCATTCAGAAAGGCTTTAAAAAAATATGGTTTGAAATTGATGCTCTCCTGCTTCTGAATTTATTAAACTCCGGAGCTCATGGTAATGCCGAAGTCTACTATACTCTCAACCACACAAGAAGGCTTCTTGCTTCTCTTGATTATCATCTCTCATATTTATCGAAGGGAATTTTGTGCTGATTTTCTTGCTAATTTGGGTGCAAAGTCCTC
This sequence comes from Cymbidium sinense, assembly GCA_021442155.1. Classification (NCBI taxonomy): domain Eukaryota; kingdom Viridiplantae; phylum Streptophyta; class Magnoliopsida; order Asparagales; family Orchidaceae; genus Cymbidium; species Cymbidium sinense. The sequence goes on from CM038232.1 coordinate 4,901,998, forward strand.
TATGGTAAATATATTCTCTTATGATATTCCCCTTTATTAAGGGGTTTGTTAATTTAGATAAAAGTGGTTTTCCTTATGTTAGGAATATGTAAACTTTTATTTTACTTTTGTATATCTTGATTGGATGAGGTTTTCCTCTCCTTTCTAGAGCTTATATGAAATACTTGTGTTTTCATTGGTTTCTCTGAATGTTGTTAAGGAGAATTTACCGATGGTTTTTTAAGAAAGTTTTTATCATTCTATGTGTTCTGTGCTTTTATTAAAGTCTCTATGCATAGGAATGTTTCCAAGGCTAAATTTTGATAGGACTAACTGCTACAATGTTTTAGATAGACTTGAACATCATTAGTTGATTTTCCTTTCTCATGGGAAATCTTCCACTCATTATTATTGTTTATTTCAAATTACTTATTTAGTCGTTTTTCCTGACTATAAGCTTCCTCCTTTCTTGGATTATGGTGGGTGTTGTCATTTTCTATATTCTGGTTGTTGTATGGATTCAAGGCAGATTGGGATGGTTCCTTCTGAGTCTCGTGACCGCAGATTGCTCTATTGCCTTTCTTTTTCATTTTATTCATGTTTTGTTGAGTTCATACTGATCTTGGGTGGATTGGTGGGGTTTTTTTATTGATGAGGTTGGCTTTTATATGCATTTTTAGTGCTATATATGCTTTCTTTGGATTAGGATTTATCGCTTGTCGGTGGATTATTTTTCTTAAAATGCTATTTCTATATGGAATGGGCTGTTGGTGGATTCACATTTTGTATTTCCATCTGGGAGTTCTATATGCCTTTCTGGTTTGGTGTATGGAGCTTGTTGATTGGTGTCATTTCTTCTTAATTTGTTATGCTATGGTATCTTAAATCTAATTATAATTGGTGGTTCTAATAAAGGAAGGTGGTTTTGGCTTCATTGAAATTAATATTTTTCTATTTAGTAGCCATATCATATTATTGAGCTATATGATTTTCCTTTGGATATGTGTCTGTTTGTTTTCTCGGATTTACTATGGTAGTATGGTATCCCCTTTTTGGATGCTTATGTATGCCCCAAACTAGTGTGGATTGTTTGTTGCATCCCTTTTTCTTAGTCTTATGTTTATCCATTATAATTAACGTCTATTTTATGGGTACTAACTCATCTAGTTGTTTGTGTCTTTTCTTTCAATGCGTGTTCAAGCGTGCATTTTCTTTTGTAAAAATCTCATCACCCCATCATAGCTTATGCTATTGGTGGCTGAGTGTTTTTCTTGGGGTATTGCATTTGTTTTTATTGTGTGAGTTCAGTTTTAGATAGGGATTTACTCTTTAGATGATTGTAGCTCTTTGAGCAGTAGACTCAGAGTTTAACCCCTTTTAAGGATCTTATAACCTTTTTTTATGAGCAATAAAATTCCCCTATATGGGGTTTCCTTAATATATATATATATATATATATATATATATATATATATATACATATATATATATATATATATATATATATATATATATATATATATATTATATAATGAAGTTTATGTTAGATATAAAATACATAAGAATTGTGTGGTATGTATGAAAACCCTCAATAAAAATATATAATTATGCTATCAAACAATAATTTATATAAAAATTAAAATTTAAGTTTTTAATTCATATCTGTGTTTGTGTGATGGTTTTATCTTTATATTATCATGTGTTGGTTGTTGTATTACTAAAAAATTCTACCATAAGTTGAAACATGAGAGTATTATTTTGAAATATTCAAAAAAAAAAATTTAAGTTTTGTAAGGTTGATATAATATTGAAAGGTGAATCTATGTCTATAAAGGTTGATTTTCACCTTTGATATCTTTAAAGATGAGAAACTTAGAAACATCTTTAAATCTCATTTTATTTTGAAAAATACTATCCTACTTTATAAGTATGTTCTATTTAGGCTCTTTGAAAAATATAATTTCTCAGACCATTACCTTTTAAGAAATTGCAGGGTGTATTTTACACTATTGTGTGTATTTTCTAATTTCATCTAGTTTTTATTGTATGATGATGAATGATATTGAGATTATATGAATCTATGTATTTTTAGGCTATGATAATCATTATCATTATAATTTGTTTCTCCTTTAAATAATCATGTTTTTATCAAAAAATGACATGAATATGTTATTCAGATTATAAACAAAAAAAAAAATCTAATCAAATCTATTTATTTGACTATCAATTTAGTTTTCGCTTTTCTTTTTTAGTTATTGATTATAAATAATTTTAATGAATTTCATCAAACTAAAAATAAATTTTAAAAATAAATTTTTATTTATGAAATTGACAACATTTATATATTAAAATTTATTTATTTTTAAGCTCAACTTAGGTTTGACTCATATTTTAGTCAAATTCAATGAGCTCATTGTCAATATTTTATTCATAAATAATTTCAAAACAAGCTAATTATGAACATACATCCCCAATTAATGAATTGTATATAACATAAGGGACAACAAATTAATAAAAAATATTCTATCATAGCAAAATATGTTCTTAATACAAGTAGTTAAGCTAAAGATAATTATTTTATAGTGAAAGTTAATTATAATTCATTTCATATAGCATCAAATCAAGTTAAAGTTTAGTTCAATTGACAATAAAATTTTCAATGATATTTTAAGTTTGACCTATAGTTTTGACTTAGATTAGATTGATTTTCCATCAAGATTCATGCTTTGAGAAAGCATTTTAATATCAATTATATATATATATATATATATATATATATATATTAAAAAGAAGAATGAAATGAAGATTTTCATGTTAGAATTCATATTTATAAACATAAAAAATAATATTTTAGTTATGAGGCTAAAAGGTAAAAATCTCTTTTATTCTCTCTCTCTTGTGCAAGCTACCTTAGCCTAGTGGTTGAGAGTTTGTCTTCAATCAAGAGGTTTTGGGTTCAAGTCCTTGCACATATGATGTGTGTGAGTTTGCAATTAAATTAAATGTCCCCAAAAAAAAATTCTCTCTCAACTCATTGCATTTACATAGTAATCATATCTACAATCCTTAATGGTTCTTAAAATTTTTTTGCAAAAAAGGTCCTACAACAATCTTGTCAAATGGTTATAAATTATTTTTGAAATCATCTTAAGAGCAAGGAAATTATAGAACCATTAAAAATATTATGAAGGTTAGGAGAACATTACAACTATATAAATGTTAAAACTAAGTTTAGAATTGAGCTCTTGCATCCTTTATACTTCTTGCATTTGTACATTGTTGTATAGTTTATCAAATCTACCTTTCTAATCTTCACATTCTATCAATATTTTAATCACTTAATAGACAATGTGTTCACCATGATAGGAGCATGTAATGGACTTTGTTGTCCCATGATTAGGAAGGTTTAGTGGCCTCCCTAATATCCCTAGCTTCCCTGAGAATAAAGGCCCTGAGGCCTTCAATGGTAAGTTGATCCACTTAATGGACTTAGCTAATATGGGAAGCACTGTCGCTACTAAGTTTGTCAAAGGAAAATGTATCATTGTCATTGGTTTCCTCAAATCAACTCGATGTCACCAGAAATGCTGATATTAATGGTATGATCATTGTTAGTATCATTATTAAAATTGTTAGAATACATCATGCATATGGATTGTCACTTATTTAGTGTTGGACTATATGAAGATCATACAATAGTTCATTATACTAAAAAATTTTAAAGCATACGACTATGCACTTTGGTAGTACTCCAGACACACATAAAGCTTCATATACTTTATTCTTACTTTTCTTAAATTTGCACTTGTAGGTGCGGAACTTTCTTGTACGATGATTGTCCGAACGAAACGATGGAACATGGTTGATTTCTCAGCATGGGATGTTTCGTTAGATTACTTCTACTCCACTCATTTTTCAGAGCTACTCCTACACAGACCAGGAGAAGGAATCATGCTAAGCCTCTTAGCAACAGTGCCCTCTTCATTAGTAAATGTTTTTCCTCCTGTAATTATTTTAAATTAAATATATAAATTAATATCTCATATTCATTTTTTTTAATATAGAGATGGCTTATATCTAAGTTTATTGAAATCCACATCAAGAAAACAACACCAATGGAGAAGAATGGAATGGTTCCAGACCATAGCTTTTTTCAAGCAATGAGTTCATCCTTGCTTTATTGTCTGAAAAATTCTACGACATGCTGAAATATAAGAGCATTGTTCTAAAATATTCAAAAAGCATTTAGTTATGTAGGGATGGCATAATATTGGAAGGTGAATTTGCACCGTTAAAGGTTGATATAGTCATCTTGGGTATTGGCTTCAAGGGCTATGAGAAAATTCGAAACATCTTTAAATTGCCTTCATTTCAAAATATTGTGACGGCCACCAGAAAATTCTATTCCACTTTATAGGTATACTTCACATTGATTAGTTAGATATTCATATATAACTTAAGATATTATTATAACAAGTGCATAAAGTTATCAAAAAGCTTATTTTTGTTTGACTAGATAATTAGCTTAAGTTAACCTAGTTTTATAATTTAATATATTAAATTTTAATGAGCTAAACATGACCTTGTTGATCCTATTTGGTTTGATAATAGTTTGATTATGTTCCTACATATATGTATATTTGCATGTTTGAATGTGCACTTATACATATTAATGTATTCACATACTTGTATAATCTTGTATATTATAGGTATTCATATTCATATATTTATACTAGTATGTGTATACATGTGATAGACAATATAAAGATTAAATAACTTAGATTTGACATATCAATAAATTTTAGGTTTATCAACAATCTATGTTCAACTTAATAAGTTAATGAGGCAAACATTAACATAAAATTTAGCATTCTTACACTCCTATGAGTGCATGAGTAAACAGGCTTATTCAATGACATTGAAAAAATATGTCAAAAAATTTATTTTATAGTTAAATTTGTGATAGTGTGGTTAAGAATTATTTTACTAAAAAGATTTATCTTATCAACGCATTTATGTACGATAGAGAATGCATTCATCCAAGGATTTCATAAAAGGCGATAATTGGATACTCAAAGAGTGCATCAAACTTATTTACAGATGTGGGCAATATGGTTGGCACATTTTCTTGATGGTGTATTTCAGCTCCGAGCATAAAATTGATGAAGAAGACATGATGAAATGGGATAAATACATGAAAGAGTATGGTCATGAATATTATAGAAGATCAAGTGTTGGAATCATTCAAATATATTATAATGATCAACTTTAAGGACATGGGTAATAATCCTAAAAGAAAAAAAAGGGTTTTTGTCAGAATGGTTCATGCCGTATGGACCTTATGATTATGTAGAGCTTAAATCTAAAAAGGAGTTATACATCTCTTTAAGTTTATTGTAGGGAATAAAAAATAATATCAATGGTTGTTTGACAACCCTCTTGATAAAATGATGAAGATTATTTGCTCTAATCAATTTTAGTAGTGATGGGAAGAACAAAATTTACTTTTAATTTATAGTTTTAAAAGGTGTTGTGTGTGTGTGTGCGTGTGTATATATATATATATATATATATATATATATATATATATATAGAGAGAGAGAGAGAGAGAGAGAGAGAGAGATTATTTGAGTTTATGCAAATCTTAGTTGTATGATAATCATTAACACTATTTTTGTGTTGCCCTCTACCTCAAATATTAGCTCCCCCTCATCATGTTTCCTTGATATTAGCTCCTTTTTTAGTATAATAACTTTGTGCTCACTCTAGTGTGGTTGGTACCCATGTGCCATGCACATATTTTGCACATTTTTTAGCATGTAAAATTTGTACTCTAAGGTGTAGAATGTTGGCCAATAAAAGAGAAGTATAAATTAAATGTGCGACAGATGAAAATACAGTGGATAAGTATTTACTATATATATATATATATATATATATATATATATATATATATATATATATATATATATATATAAAAGGTTGGAGTATTTTCAATGGAGATTAGATTAGAGAGAGTTGTCTTAAATGGTTTGATCACATAAAACATTGGTTGCCCGATGTCCAAATTAGGAGAGTAGATGCTTTAGATTCGGCCTATGTTTAGACCTAAAAAGTTTTGATTAGGAAGTACAAAAAATGACTTTATTTTATTAGAATTAAATGATAATATGACATCTAATAGGACACAATGGAGAGGAAGGATTCTTGTAATCGATCCCATATAGTGGGATAAAGGCTTATTGTGCTTGTAAAATGAATATCGAGGTTGATAATCTTAAATTTTTCTATAATTTGCTTCATATTAGACTTCTTTATTCATTTTTAAAAAAATAATTATTTTAATTACAAAAAAAAAACCTATATAGACTAATCAAATGTAAGAAAAGATAAATAAGGTAAGCCTTGTTGTTCCTTTTTCTATTTTAACATATCATATAATATGAGGGATTTAAAAGAAGATCTAGTATAATAAAATACTTCTTTTCCTCTTGTCACAATGTTTGCTTGTATGTTGTGTGAAGAAGTCAATGTTCTTCAATGAAGTATCATCATCAAATCTAGTAAATGAATTAACAAAAATTAACTTGTCTTGATCATTAATAGAATCATATAAAAAATTTACTTGAATATGTCTTTTTCACAATTAATTTGATTAGAAAGAGTCATAGGATAGATCCCTTGAATTTCCTAAAGACGTGAGGGAGGTGGGAGAATTACTTTAGGAGTGAAGTTATCAATAAGAAATACATTATGAGTGATATGAGGCTTATCGGTCAACCGTATCAACTTGGATCATATTTTGATGTTGCAACCCTTATAACTTTAGACGAGAAAATATGTCATTATGAGATGGAACTCTTCATATCTGTGACAGATAATCAAATAACAATCAATCTAGAAGAATATTTAATAATAATGTTATTTCATTGTTGATAATGGGATATATTTTATACAAATCTGAATCCTATACCCAAGCAAGATAAGGATAACAGAAGCTTGCTATCCTCTAAAAAGTTAGTTTTTATCAAAGATCTTTCTATTGACTATAAATTCAAAAGACGTTTAAGAACCTTTCAAAAATGTCATTTTTTATTATACTCTAGTAATTGGGAGTTAAAAATAGAAGTAATAGGTGAATTTACATGAAAATGATTAGGCACTAATGGTCCTGATGAGAATAGAAAATATTTGTTAAGTTAAATAAAATAAATATTCATGAAAAAAATTAAAATCATTGTCAAAACTATAAAATAGAACCAAGAATATAACACTTAATTTGGTTCACAATGACAACATATATATATAGGTTTAGGGATCTATTCATTAAAATTGTTGAGGAACATAACAATTTTTCTCTTTCCCTACAAAAAGGAGTAGAAATTTAACATATGTGTGATTTAATCCTAAAATTTTAATAATATTTTAAGAATATTTATCAACTAGTCAATATTTTATGTTAGCATCAATTTCTGACTAAAAGTTTTTAAGGGAACATTATTTTTTTTCTTAAATAGATTAAATTATATATATGAACACACTTTAGGTGCCAATGTAGTTACGACTACAATCCTGTTGAGTCAAGCTGAGTATAGCATGAATTGGACTTGATTCGATCATATTATAAGTTGTTCATGTTCAACTCTAGCTTGAGCTAGCTGAACTTTCAAATGCATGTTCATACTTGACTTGTTTAAAATTTGGAAGATTTACATATATACCACAGAATTCTTATGTATTTACATATCTAACACCTAAAGTTAGATATTTACTTATCTAACACTTTCCTATGCTTAAAAAGTGCATTTCACTTTTAAAAAGTGACTTATGATAGTATTTTTGATGTGATATTGAAGATTTGGATGTTATATATGTAAAAATTAAAGTTTGGGTGTAACATATATAAATACATAAGAATTGTGTGGTATGTATGTAAATACCCCTTAAAATTTTCGCTAATCATACTTGGCTTATTTATATTAATTGAATGAGTACTTCAACGGATTAATAAACAAGCTAAAAATCCGAATGAGTACTTAGTTTTTTATATTTAGTTATAAATAAATAGTTTTATGACTTTAACGAATAAAAATTTAATAAATTTAGAATTAATATATAATTTTTTCACAAATTAAATAAAATATTATTATAAATTGTGACCAAACTTTCTTATAATCATTTAATATAAATAAAACTAACAAATCAATTTATTGAAATAAATAAAGATGAACAAATTGCATTAAATATATGCATATTCTTTAATGGAAAATAAATTAATTTGAAAAAACTCAAATAGCTCAAACAAATTAAAAACTAGGTATTTATATTTTTGGATTTTATTAAACTAGGTATTCAACTTTTTATTTAGAATTTTTTTTTTAATGGAGTCAAACTCGATAGCTTGATGAGATTTTAGGCCAACAAGAATTTATTTTTTAAAATAAATGAAAAAAAAATTAAAAGAGAAGTAAATTAATGTGCATGCAATTTCTCATCCCTTAGATCAAAGTTTAATGTTTTTTTTTAGAACCCCATATAGGGGAATTTTATTGCTCACAAAAGAAAAGGGTTACAAGATCCTTAAGAGGGGGTAAACTCAGAGTCTACCACTCAAAGAGCTACTAACATCCTAAAGAGTAAATCCCCTGTCTAAGTACAACCCACATAACAAAAGAGAAAAGTCATTACCCAAGAAAATAAAAGAAAATAAAAGACACATAGGTGCAAGCTGCAAAACTAGCCAACAACAGTAGATGATGATGCTGAAGAAGATTGTTCCTCTAGAAAGAAAATGCCTACTTGATACCTGAATGAGAATAAAAAGATCTCTGCAAACAACTAGATGAAAAACTAGCACAAAAAAAATGGAAGGGGTTAAATCTAAGGAATAAACATAAAGCTGAAAGAAGTATTAAAATAGAGAGGGCTCCAGAACCTTCACACCAACTTGGGACAGACACATACATGTGCATCCAGTAGCAAAGGAGGGATACATCATACATGCTACTACTAACCAAAGAAAGGAAGAAGTCAACCACCCACCATAACTAACAAACCTGGGGAGACAGTCTATCCATTGGAAAATCATGTGGCCCAAAAATATAGTATAACCAATGAGAAGAAATCCACAAAGGCAGCATTCCTTTATCAACATTAGAGCCCATATAGTGCCAATAACTATCAGAATAGCAATCCACACCAACCCACCCAAGTTCCATATCACAACAATTAAAATGTAACAAGATCAGCATGATAGGAAATAATATTCAATTATGGGGATGCTTATATAAATACCACTAGATATAATTGGTTCCAAAAGAATATAGCATAACAAAATTAGTGAACATGTCCATATGATAAAGCCATGAAGGTATGATAACATACTGACTGAAATAGGCCCAAAACCAGATCTATCACAGCTACAATAGGATTGCTTAAAAGCAAAAAAGTTGATAAACCAAACAGCAGGCAACCGCAACACACCAAACCAAAAGGACAGCAAACCCAACTTCCAGGTCATTATAGACCGAACCCCATAAAGGCTTAGTAAAAATAGGAATTGTCGAAACGTCAAGCAGCTCACAACAGATAAAAAAAAGGAGGCAATCCCTAATAATGGAAGAAGAGCACCTTGCCAAACAGAGGTGTAGACCACTCAAATAAAGAGCAAGATAAGCATTGCAGCAGTTAGTTATATAGATGAAATAAGCCTTGGAAAACAGCCCGAAAGACAGCCTAGGAACACTTAAGAAGCATACAATAAAATAGAAAATGATACACAATTTGAGCATATCCCATGAAAAAATACTTCAACCCAATGAGCAGTTTACAAAAAGCATTCAATTTACAGATCGAAAACAAGTTCCACCCTAGCCTAAAAAGGAAGGTAAATCCTCACCCAACTAATAGATTGAAATAAAAAGCAATAAGAAAAGTTCTGTGTTCATAACATAAGGCAATAAGTTCACAAGCCCCATAATAAAGAAGGGATATTATCATAGGTGAATATATTCACCGAAGAGGATTTTGCACCCCAATTAGCAAGAAAATCTGCACAAGAATTATCTTCCCGAAAAATATGAGAAATATGATAGTCAATGGTGGCAAGAAGCCTCCTCGTGTGGTTAAGAAGATAATAACTTTCAGCATTACCATGAGCTCTCGAATTTAATAATTATAAGAGGAGGAGAGCACCAATTTCAAACCAGATTGTTTTAAAACCTTTCTAAATGCATAACAAGATACCATAATGCAGACCATAAAGTTGAACAAAAAGAACAAAATAGAGTCTTAAAGAATAGCAAAAGCAGTAATCACCTTACCTTTATAGTCTCTTTAAATACCCCCATAACCGCAAGGCCCATTCAATGACCCATCAGTATTTACCTTAATGACATGATAGTTGGGCTTTATCCAATGAATAATATTAAAAGTAAACTCAACCTTAGAAGACAAGAGGTTAATCCCAAGGTTAAGAGCTAGATGCTTGACTCCTTTGAAGCTAGAAGGAGTAAGAAGGTTAGCTTTATAAAGGGAAGTAATTATACATTTGGTTCTAGCAATACAAATGAAAGTTCATAGGATTGCCATGATGTTTAGCATCATTTCTTTCCCACCAGATATACCACAACAAAGTAATAGCAAGCACACATTTGACATGGCCTTTTGGTGAACAAGAAAAAAATTATTTAAAAGGCACCATATAGAGAGGGATCCATCAAAAAGAAGAGTATTAAACATACTATCATACCAGTACCAGACTTTAGTAGCAATGGGTCCATTCACGAAGACATGATCCACAGTTTTAATGTGGAAGCAACATTGACATTTGGATGGAAGATGAAAGCCTTTTTTCAGGAGAATGGCATCCACAGGAATGTAGTGTTTAAGGATGCGCCAAGTTAGAACCGAAAAGGAGGAAGGGATAGAATTACTCCAAATTTTAGAAAAAATTAAGGATTCTTGACTTTTAAATCTAAATGCATGCCACACATCCTTAAAGATAAAATCTCTAGAGGAGGAATTTTTAAATAGGATTTGATCAGATTTATTGGATGTAGGATTAATATTAAGGATTTTGTTAATGATCACATTGGGAATATAAGAAACCAATTGAGCTATATCCTAAGAATTATGAGTAATGAAATGGATAACCTTGAGCCTGTCAATAGAGTGAGTATTGAGTAAGGAGTCAATAGAACCCAAACCCAGCCAATTATCTTGCCAATAGAAAGAGGAACTAGAATTCACACCTTAGGAGATCAGATTCTCTACAGCCCACTTGATATGGCAAAGTCTTCTCCACACTAGGGAGTCCCCCGGTTTGGAAGAAGAAATGAGGGGGTGTTTACCCTTACAATATTTAGCGAAGATGAAATTCGACCAGTAACTGTGATTGCTTCTAAGATTCCACCACATTTTGTATGAAAATAAATTAATGGAATCTTCTAAAGTTTTACATCCTAAACCACCTTCATTCAAAGGACCACTATGTAGCCCAATGTATTTTTTTGGAAGATGAGGTAGAACTCCAAAAGAATTTGTTAATAAGACAGTTAATATTTTTAATGATAGAGGTGTTAGGGACAATAGTGGATAGTTGATAAAAAAGCAAAGAGCAAAGAATGCTTTTAATTTGAACAAGTCTTGCTCCAAAGGATAGAAAATGGAATTCCCAAGAGGAAGTTTTTTTATAAATTTTCTGAATCACCTCATCAAAAAGGGAAAATCTTTTTGCACCTCGATATAAAAGAGTACCCAGGTACTTAATAGGAAGAATAAGATGAGCAAACCTCATAATACTCTTAATAGCATTGATCCTAGAAGGAGAAAATGACTTATTAACAATAAAACCACTTTTACCAGGGTTAATTTTTAAGCCACTTTCCCTTCCAAACTGAATAAGGAACTTACAAAGTTTTTTAATGTAGCGGGTAGATCCATTGCAGAATATAATGAAATCATCCATAAAGGGAAAAAATCCTAGTTTTGTAAAACTTGTTAGGCATTTTATGAAACATCTGTTCAAGACTTCTAGAGAGATACTCCACCACGATAATGAAAAGGGCCGGAGAAAGGTGGTCCCCTTGCCTTATCCCATGGGAGGAAGAGAAGAAGCCATGAATCTTGCCATTAATAAGTAATGAGAACCAAGATTTCTCAATACCATTCTTGATTAATGTAATAAAATGATTGAAAAATCCAAAAAGAGATAGAATTTTATAAAGGAAAGTCCAACCAATGTTATCATAAGCTTTGGAAATGTCTAGTTCCCAAAATATTATCAGAGATAGATCTTCCTCTAACAAAACCTGTTTGATTGGGGGAGATAATTCTAGGAAGTAAACTACCAAGTCTTTTCGCTAGGATCTTAGATATGAGCTTATTAAAAAGGGTACTAAGGCTTATAGGCCTAAAATGGTTCCAAAGTTTAGGATTATCGATTTTAGAAATTAGGACAATGGAAGTACTAGAAAAGTATTTGGGAGGGTAAAAAAAATCAAAAAATAGCTTTAATCACATCTTCTTTGATAATATGCCAACACTTTTGAAAAAAAAAAGGTCGTAAATCCATCAGGGCCAGCCACTGAATCCGTATTCATAGTCTGTAAAATGGATGCAATTTCATACTCGGAGAGTAGGAAGTAAGCATTTTGTTATCTTCTTCAGTAATGATCTTAGGGATAACTTCGGGCCAAGATAATTCATCATAGAACACATTATTATTAAGGATATTAGTGAAGAAGGATACACCATAATACATAAGCTCCTTTTTATCAGAACACCAACTATTATCATTAGTTTTAATTTTGTTGATGTGATTGAGAGCCTTTTTCTTTTTGAACATAGCATGAAAATATTTGGTATTCCTATCACCATCCAATATCCTTTTCAAGGAAGCCTTTTGCCTCCAATAGGTCTCCTCCATGTCTTGGTATCATGTTAACCTATCTTTGGCTTGGTTTAATAAGATAATTTTGGAGGGATCATGAATAGCAGCTTCTTCTAAAACTATGGCTTCTTGTTCTAAGTCTTTTATGTTTGTGAAAGATTTCTGAAGTAGTGTTTGTTCCACCATTTGAGATATTGTTTAAGCCTTTTTAATTTAATTCATAATCTCGTCATCCCAACAATAGAGTCATCAGGGCCGAGAGGATCACCCCAATTAGTAGCAACCACCTCCAAAAATCTATCGTCCATAAGCCACATATTTTGAAAATGGAAAGGAATATGAGAGGAGGGGGATTCCGTACTATCCTTAACAGAGATGAGCAAAGGGGAATGATCGGATAAGGTTCTACTGAGGTGTTCAACAGAAGTAATTAGAAAGGAATTGATCCATAGATCATTAAACAGAATCCTATCTAATCTTTGCCAAAGTCTGTGATTATTCCAAGTGAATTGAGAACCAATAAAACCTAGATCGATATGGTGACAATCAAGAATAATATTATTGAAATCCTCCATGGAAAATAAGTTAAGAGCATTGCCACCAACTCATTCCGAAGATGAAGAGATAGTGTTGAAATCCCCACCCATGAACCAGGGAGCATTAATCGAGGATGAGAAATTAACCAGATCTTCTCACAGGATCCTTCTACCATACCTATTACAAGAAGCATAAACAAAGGATCCAAAATAACACCAATTATCAAAGGTGATTTTAACATTCACCACCTGGTGAAGATCCTGTATAATATGAAAAAAAGGACTCTAAAAGATCCAAATTTATTACTAGAGTTAGAGAAAAACAATCAAAGCCAATCATTCTAGATTGAATGCTAGAAGGAAGGATAAAGGGTCCCAAGATTGCCAGGAAAAAAATATTATGGGTGCAAACTAAGTTGTTGAGTCTATTACGAACAGAGAGGGAACCTATCCCTCTCGCATTCCAAATCGAAAGAGAACATTTATTTTGGATGAGAGGAGCGGATCTAGTAACTTTGACAAGGCTAGGAAATTTAGATTTAGATGATTTGTTTTTTTTAAATAATTATTTGAAAATCATTGGCCAAATCTACACCTCACCATCGAGAAAGTGTTTAGTTAAGTGTTTGGTGGAAGTGAGGTGCTTGGGGGGTTAAAGGCCATTTTTCCTTTTCTAATTAGTGTTGATGATCCGATGTAACTTAGGTTTTGAGTTTAGGTCATGGTTAGAAGAAGAAGCACATGAGGGATTAGAATTAGGCAAAACACAAATACCTAAATCAAGAGTAGAAGTTATCTCTAAATACTGCACATCAGCCATTCCTACAATAGCATTCACTTGACCTTTAGCTAATGGAGATATAGAGGTAGGGATATTTGCATTAGTTAGGGAATCAACAACTATGGGGGATCTAGAGCTTCTATTAGAGCCATTAATGTCAATATTGTTACTTTGTAAATGGATTCTCACATGAGGAGCCTGTTCCTTATTAGGATGTGAGCCAGCCGGTAAATGCTCACTCGCATCCATCTTAGATTTGGTTCGAGGTTCATTTTATCGCAATCGAACAGGTGTATTAGTGACCAAATCATTTTGTGGTTCATTCAAAGGGGCCTTAATGGATGGAGTAGCTTTGGATAACATAGCATAATTTTTCTTTAAATGCGGATGAGCCACAAAACAATCAACAAATCCCTGCCAATGAATTCTACTATGGTAGCAAAATACAGCAAAATTTTCAAACTCTACTTTTTGTGAATAACCATATTTTTCTGATCCTAACCAGATTTCCTTTGGATATTTTTTAGTTATATCCAATTCCACAAGTATCAGCAACATAAGGTCTATGCGGTCACTTGGTCCAACCTGGAGAGGCCAATGAATACCACAAAGATAGAGAAACTCATGATTAAAGAAATGCATGCGAAGGTTAGGAATAGACAACCAAACTAGAACGATAGGAGATTCCTCCTTAATGTCAAAAAATGGAGTCCATTTCAATAAATGCAAATGGAACAAAATACGATCTTCTAGCGAAAATACGGGAGTAATCCAAATCATTAGACAGTTGAATCAATACATGTCGTGAATCAATCAAACCCACAGAAAACACACCAGATAATTTCAGATTATGAAAAAAGTCTCGGATATTTTCCATAGAAGGATGCCTCAGAGAAAATTTACCAACCAAAGCAAACTCAAAAGTTTAGCAAGCTTATCAACCACTGAATCCGAATACATGATCGCGGGTACACCTCGAAAGGATGTAGTAACAAATTCAAAAGACTCACCGGGATTCTTTGCCTTACCCACAAGCACTTCCTTGAAGGATTTATAAGCCATTGAGGAATTTGAGCCAGAGATGCCAAGGGGTTCAGTACCTTTAAGGTAGGATTGGATGATGTGCAGTATTTAGAGATAACTTCCACTCCTGATCTAGGGGTTTTGCCTAATTCTAACCCATCCTCTAATTCCGCTTCAAATTTGGATCTAAATCTAAAACCTAAGCTGCATCAGGTCATCAACAATGAGTTGGAAGAAGGAGAATTGACCTTTAACCTCTAGGCTCTCAACAAACAATTAATTGGATTGTCATCTAATGGGAGTTTGGAAAATGATTTTCACATTATTTCTAATAAGAGAAACAAATCATATAAATCTAGATTTCCTAACTCTGCCAAAGTTACTAGATCTGGCTCATCCCATCCCAAGTAATGGTCTCTTTCTTGACTTGGAATGCGAGAGGGATAGGCTCCCTCTCTATTCGCAATAGACTCAGCAACTTAGTTCGCATCCATAACATTTCTTTTCTGGAAATTTTTAAACCCTTTATCCTTCCTTCTAGCATTCAATCTATTGCTAGAATGATTGGCTTTAGAAGTTTTTTCGCAAACTCGAGTAATAAAATCTGGATCTTTTGGAAAAATCCTTATGCCTTCCATATTATTCAGGACCTTCACCTGGTCGTTAATGCACCCTGGTTCGTGGGTGGGGATTTTAACATTATCTCTTCCTCGGCGGAAAGAAGGGGTGGAAACCCTTGATTGCCACTTGACCGATCTGGGCTTCATTGGCTCCCAATACACTTGGAATAATCACAGACTTGATAGGATCATGTTTAATGATCTATGGATCAACTTCTTCCCGACTATCTCGATTGAACACCTTAGTAGAACCCTTTCCGATCACTCTCCTTTGCTTATTTCTGTTAAGGTTAATACAAAGTCCCCTTCTTCTTGTATTCCTTTCTGCTTTCAAAACATGTGACTTCTGGATACTAGATTTGAGGAGGTGGTTGCTACTAATTGGGGAGACCCTCTTTATCCTGATGATTCTATTTTGGGGATGAAGAGATTATGGATGAAATTAAATAGCTTAAACAATTCCTCAAATGGCGGAATAAACATTGCTTCAAAACCTTTTCACTAATATAAAAGAATTAGAACAATAGGTCATTTTGTTAGAAGATGAGGTTATCGTATACCTCTAAAACTATTTTATTAAAGGCCAAAGATAGATTAACAAGCTATCAAGACATGGAGGAAACTTACTGGAGGCAAAAGGCTTCTGCTAAAAAGTTATCGGAGGGAGATAGGGACACCAAATATTTTCATGCTATGTTGAATAAGAATAAGGCCTTAAACCACATTAGGAAAATCAAATACACTGATAATAGTTGGATTTCTGAGGAAAAGGAACTTGCTGATTTGGGTGTTTCCTTCTTCAATAACCTGCTTAATAATAATGTGAACTATGAGAAATTAGCATGTCCTGAGGCTATCCCCAAAATCATCACCGAAGAAGATAACATAATGCTTACATCCTTACCCTTTGAAGTTGACATTACATCCACCCTACAGAGTATGAATACAGATTCTATCGCTGACCCTGATGGATTCACTCCACTTTTCTTTCAAAAAAGTTGGAATATTATCAAAGAAGATATGGTTAAAGCTGTTCTGGATTTTTTTTAGAGGGAATATCCTCCCAAAATTCTTTTCCAGTACTTCCATTGTTCTAATTCCTAAAATCGAAAACCTCGAGCTTTAGAACCATTTTAAACCTATAAGTCTATGTACATTTTTTAATAAGCTCATATCAAAGATCCTAGCCAAAAGATTAGGTATTTTACTTCCTAAAATCATTTCCCTTAATCAAACTGGCTTTGTCAAAGGTCGATCTATCTCTGATAATGTATTATTGGCTCAAGATATTGTCCATGATTTAAACACCAAAGTTCGGTGTGGGAATCTTATTTTTAAGTTAGACATATATAAAGCCTACGATAATATTGGTTGGACTTTCCACTACAAAATTTTATCTCTCTTTTTTCCAACTTTCATTACATTAATCAAGAATGGTATTGAAAACTCTAGTTTTTTACTTATTAATGGCAAGTTTCATGGCTTCTTTTCTTCATCCCATGGTATCGTGAGAGGGACCCCTCTTTCTCCTTATTATCGAATATCTTTCAAACCTTGATCTTATGTTTGATAACATGCTACAAGACTGGGTGGTTTTCTATCTCTCATCTCTTTTGTGATGATTTCATTATTTTCTGCAATGGGTCTACCCATTACATAAAGAAATTGTATAAGTTTCTTATTCATTTTGGTAGGGAGAGTGGCTTAAAAATTAATCGACAAAGTGGCTTCATTACTAAAAATTGATTCATATTCTGGATTAATACTATTAAGAATATCATGGCCCAATATACTCTCCTATTATTAGTACCCTTTATATCGTGGTGCTAAATGATCTTTCCTTTTGATGAGGTGATTCAAAAATCTATAAGAAAATTTTCTCGAATTCCATCTTCTTCTTTTTTTGGAGTTTTGATTAAAAGTATTCTTTGCTCCTTACCCCTATATCTGCTTTCCACTATTGTCCCTACCACTTCTATCATTGATAAGATTAACCGACTATTCAATAAATTCTTCTGGGGTTCTACTTCATCATCCAAAAAAACTCATTGGGCTGGTACAATTATGGCCTTTGAATGAAGGTGGACTAGGTTGTAAAACCTTAAGATTCTATTAAATGTTTTTCCTATAAAATGTGGTGGAACCTTAGAAGTAATCACAACTTCTAGTCTAAATTTATCCTTGCTAAATACTATAAGGGTAATCACCCTCTCATTTGCACTTTCAAAATGGGAGACTCCCCTGTGTGGAGAAGACTCTGTAACATCAAGTGGGCTGCTGAAGAGCTGAACTCTTGGGGTGTGAATTTTGGTTCATCCTTCTTTTGGGAAGATAATTGGCTGGGTTCGGGTTCTATTGACTCTCTACTCAACACCCATTCTATTGAGAGGCTCAAAGATAGCCATTTCATTACTCAAAATTCTTGGAATATAGCTTAGTTAGGTTCCTATGTCCCAAATTTTATCATAAACAAAATCCTGAATATTAACCCTACAACTAGTAAAATGGATCAAATTCTATTCAACAATTCATCCACTGGTGATTTTGTTTTTAAGGAGGTGTGGTAAACTATTAGATTCTCTAATCTTTCCCAAACTTTGGAGTAATTCTATTCCTACCTTTCATTTAATGGCATATTCTTAAACAATACATTCCTATGGATGCCCTTCTCCTGAAAAAAAGGCTGTCATTTTCCATCTAAATGTCAATGTTGCTTTCACATAGAAACTATGGATCACGTCTTTGTTAATGGCCCCATTGCTGCTAAAGTTTGGCATTGGTATGATAGTTTGCTTAATACTTTGCTGTTTGAGGGATCCATTTCTATCGTGCACCTTTTAAATAATTTTGTAGCCTATGCCCCGAAAGGTCATGTCGAATGTGTTCTGGCTATTACTTTATTTTGGTACATCTGGTTGGAAAGAAATGATGCTAAACATAATGATATTCCCATGAATTTTACCATCATTGCTAAAACCAAAAGTAAAATTACCTCCCTTTAGAAAGTTAAACTTCTTTAGCTATCGAGTTTCAAAGATGTTAAGCATCCGCTCACTACTTTGGGATTTCTCTCGCTACAAATTGATTATATCAAAGACTATATATTGGATTAAACCTCAAAATCATATTATTAAGGTTAATACTGATGGTTCTGTTGCTAATGGGCTTTATGGTTGTGGGATTATTTTAAGAGACTTTAGAGGTATGATGATTACTGCTTTTGCTATTCATTTAAGACCATGTTCGATCTTTTCGAACTTTATGGCCTACACTATGGGATATTACTATGCATTGAAAGGCTTTAAAAAAATATGGTTTGAAATTGATGCTCCCTCAATTTATTAAACTCCTGAGCTCATGGTAATAAGTCTACTATACTCTCAACCACACAAGAAGGCTTCGAGTCCCTTGATTATCACATCTCTTATATTATCGAGAAGGGAATTCTTGTTGGATTTTCTTGCTAATTTGGGTGCAAAGTCCTATGGTAAATATATTCTTATGAAATATTCCCCTTTATTAAGGGGGTTTGTTAATTTAGATAAAAGTGGCTTACCTTATGTTAGGAATATGTAAGCTGTTATTTTTGCACTTTACTATATCTTCTGATTGGATGAGGTTTTCCCTCTCCTTTCTAGAGCTTATGGTACTGATATTCGTTCAGGTTTTCATTGGTTTCCGGGGGCTTTTCTCAGGAATGTTGTTAAGGAGAATTTACAGATGGTTTTTTAAGAAAGTTTTTATCATTCTATGTGTTCTGTGCTTTTATTAAACTCCCTATGTAGAATGTTTCTAAGGTGAATTTGGAGATAGGACTAACTACAATGTTTTTTTGTATTAGACTTGAACATCATGGCAGTTGATTTTCCTTGTCTGCGGGAAATCTTCCACTCATTATTATTGTTTATTTTGAATTACTACTATGGTGGTTTAGGCTGTGTTTTCCTGGGACTATAAGCTTCCTCCTTTCGGTTTGGATTATGGTGGGTGTTTGCTGTCATTTTCTATATTCTGTGATGCTGTGGTTGTTGCGGGATTCAAGGCGAGATTGGGATGGTTCCTTTGCTCTGGAGTCTCGGGTGACTGCAGATTGCTCTATTGCCTTTCTTTTTCATTTTATTCAGTTTGTTGAGTTCATAGATCTTGGGTGGATTGGTGGGGTTTTTTATTGATAGAGGTTGGCTTTATATGCATCTTTAGTGCTATATATGCTTTCCTTTGGATTAGGATTTTGAGGCTGCTTGCTGTGTGGATTATTTTTCTGAAAAATGCTATTTCTATATGGAATGGGCTATTGGTGGATTCACATTTTATATTTCCATCGGGGAGTTCTATATGCCTTTCTTTGGTTTGGTGTATGGCCGCTTGTTGATTGGTGTCGCCCTTTTCTTCTTTCTTAACTATGCTATGGTATCTTAAATCTAATTATAATTGGTGGTTCTAATAAAGGAAGGTGGTTTTGGCTTCATTCAGTGGAAATTAATATTTTTCTATTTAGTAGCCATATCATATTATTGAGCTATATGATTTTCCTTTGGATAGACGGGTGTCTCAGGTTTGTTTTCTCTGACGGGTGGCAAATTACTCCCCCTATTTGGATGGTAGTAGCATATGTGTGGTATCCCCTTGCTGGATGCTTATGTATGTGGCTGCCCCAAACTAGTGTGGATTGTTTGTTGCATCCCTTTTTCTTAGTCTTATGTTTATCCATTATAATTAACGTCTATTTTATGGGTACTAACTGGCATCCTAGTTTGTTTGCAGGTTTCTTTTCTCTTAATGCAGGTTCAAGCAGGCATTTTCTTTTGGATGCAAAATCATCATCCCCCCCATCATATTGGCGTTGGTGGTAGAGTGTGTTTTCTCTTTATTTGGGGTATTGCATTTGCTTTTGTTGTGAGTTCTATTTTAGATAGGGGTTTTACTCTTTAGGGTAGCTCTTTGAGCAGACAGTTTAACCCCTTTTAAGGATCTTGTAACCCTTTTCTAAAATATGGGGTAATATATATATAAATATATATATATATATATATATATATATATATATATATATATATATATATATATATATATATATATATATATATATATATATATATATATATATATTTGAAGTTTAGGTGTTAGATATATAAATACATAAGAATCTGTGGTATGTATGTAAATCCCTCTAATAAAAATATATAATTATGCTATCAAACAATAATTTATATAAAAATTAAAATTTAAGTTTTAATTCATATCTTCCTGTGTTTGTGTGATGGTCAGTTTTATCTTTATATCCTATCATGTGTTGGTTGTTGTATTACTAAAAAAATTCTACCATAAGTTGAAACATGAGAGTATTATTTTGAAATATTCAAAAAAAAAAAAATTTAAGTTTTGTAAGGTTGATATAATATTGAAAGGTGAATCTATGTCTATAAAGGTTGATTTACTCACCTTTGATATCGGCTTTAAGGGAGATGAGAAACTTAGAAACATCTTTAAATCTGCTTTCAAATTTTTGATAGGCTCTTTGAAAAATACTATCCTACTTTATAAGTATGCTCACTGGCCTTTAGGCTCTTTGAAAAATATAATTTCACAGACAGTTTACCTTTTAAGAAATTGGTGTGGTGTATTTTACACTATTGTGTGATGAGAACCGTATTTTCTAATTTCATCTAGTAGAATGCAGCGTAAAATTATTGTATGATGATGAATGATATTGAGATTATATGAATCTATGTATGTTTTAGGCTATGATAATCATTATAATTGTGTTGCCCTCTCCTTTAAATAATTAGCTCCCCCTCATCATGTTTTATCAGCAAAGGACATGAATATAAGGGTGGTTATTATTCAGATTATAAACAAACAAAAAAATCTAATCAAATCTATTTTATTTGATTGGCGTAAAAGTATCAATTTAGTTTTCGGCTTTCTTTAATTTTTTAGTTATTGATTATAAATAATTTTTTAATGAATTTCATCAAACTAAAAAATAAATTTTAAAAATAAATTTTTTATTTATGAAATTGACAACATTTATATATTAAAATTTATTTATTTTTAAGCTCAACTTAGGTTTGACTCATATTTTAGTCAAATTCTAATGAGCTCATTGTCAATATTTTATTCATAAATAATTTCAAAACAAGCTAATTATGAACATACTGATCCCCTAATTAATGAATTGTATATAACATAAGGGACAACCAGGTTAATAAAATATTATTTCTTCCATATCAATATCATAAATTTTAGCAAATATGTTCTTAATACAAGTAGTTAAGCTAAAGATAATTATTTTTATAGTGAAAGTTAATTATAATTAATTTCATATAGCATCAAATCAAGTTAAAGTTTAGTTCAATTTAAAAAATAATTTGATCAATAATTTGCACTTGTAGGTGCTGAACTTACTTGAACGATGATTGTCCAAACGAAACGATTGAACATGGCTGATTTCTCAGCATGGGGAGTTTCGTTAGTTACTTCTACTCCACTCGCTTTTCATAGCTACTACTACACAGACCAGGAGAAGGAATCATGCTAAGCCTTTTGGCAACATTGCTCCTTCCTTTAGTATATTCTTTTCCTCCTCCTGCAATTATTTTAAATTAAATATATAAATTAATATCTCACATTGATAATATTTATTTATTTTTTTTAATATAGAGGTGGCTTATATCTAAGTTTACTGAAATCTACATCAAGAAAACAACACCTATGAAGAAGTATAGAATGGTTCCAGATCATAGCTTCTTTCAAGCAATGAGTTCATCCTTACATGATTTATGGCCTGAAAAATTCTATGGCATGCTGAAAAATAAGTGCATTGTTCTAAAATATTCAAAAAGCTTTGAGTTTTGTAGGGATGATATAATATTGGAAGGTGAATATGCACCGTTAAAGGCTAATATAGTCATCTTTGATACTGGCTTCAAGGGTGATGAGAAAATTTGAAACGTCTTTAAATTGCCTTCATTTCAAAATATTGTGACGGGCCACCTAGAAAATATTGTTCCACTTTATAGGTATACACATTAATTAATTAGATATTCATATATAACTTAAGATATTATTACAAGAAGTGCATAAAGTTATCAAAAAGCATACTTGTGTTTCACTTGATATTTAACTTAAGTTAAACTAGTTTTATAATTTAATATATTTAATTTAATGAGCTAAACATGACCTTGTTGATCCTATATGGTTTGATAATAGTTTGATTATGTTCCTTCATATATGAATATTTGCATGTTTGAATGTGCACTTATACATATTGATGTATTCACATATTTGTATAATTTTGTATATTATAGGTATTCATATTCATATATTTATACTAGTGTGTGTATACATGTGATAGACAATATAAAGATTTAATAACTTAGATTTGACTTATCAATAAATTTTATATTTATCAACCATCTATGTTCAACTTAATAAGTTAATGAGGCAAACATGAACATAAAATTTAGCTTTCTTACACTCCTATGAGTGCATGAGTAAACAGGTCTATTCAATAACATTGGAAAAACATGTAAAAATAATTTATTTTATAGTTAAATTTGTGACAGTGTGCTTAAGAATTATTTTACTAAAAAGATTAATCTTATCAACACATTCATGTAAGATAGAAAATGCATACATCCGAGGATTTTACAAATGGCGATAATTGGATACTCAGAAAGCACATCGAACTTATTTACTTCAGAGATGAGGGCAATATGGTTGGCACATTTTCTTGATGGTGGATTTCAGCTCCCGAGCATAAAATTGATGGAGGAAGATGTGAAGAAATGGGATAAATACATGAATGAGTATGGTCATGAATATTATAGAATATCAAGTGTTGGAATCATTCAAATATATTATAATAATCAACTTTGTAAGGACATGGGTTATAATCCTAAAAGAAAAATAGGGTTTTGGTCTGAATGGTTCATGCCGTATAGAGCTAATGATTATGTTGAGCTTAAATCTAAAAAGGAGTGATACATCTCTTTAAGTTTGTTGTAGGGAATAAAAAATAATATCAGTGGTTGTTTGACAACCCTCTTGATAAAATGTTGAAGATCATTTATTCTAATCAATTTTAGTAGTGATGGGAATAACATAATTTACTTTTAATTTATAGTTTTAAAAGGTGATGTGTCTGTGTGTGTATGAAGAGAGAGAGAGAGAGAGAGAGAGAGATTGATATAGAGATTATTTGAATTTATGCAATTATGAATGCTATGATAATCATTAACACTATTTTGTGTTGCACTCTACCTCAAATATCAGCTCCCTCATCATTTTACTTGATAGAGGGAAAAAATGTAGGAATCAAGCAACAATTATAATCATGATACTAAATATTTGGATTTGCAATAAATTTATTAACTATTACAATTTCGTGTTATAATAGCTCCTTTTTTAGTATAATGACTTTGTGCTCACTCTAGTTTGGCCCAAGTGTCATGCATATATGTTGCACATTTTTTTTGGTATGCAAAATTTTATAAGATGGTGGTAAGATTTGTAGTGCTCTATGGTGTAGAATGTTGGGCAGTAAAAGAGAAATATAAAATTAAATGTTGCAGAGATGAAAATGCACAGATGGATAAGTGGCTTTACACTTAAAGACAAAATACACTGATATGACACTTAAAATTCTATCAATCAAAGCATGAATCTTGATGTTAAAAGCAAGCTGATCCGAAGTTGAAACTGGTCGAGATCAAGCACTTAAAATATCATTGGAAAATTTGGGATATCAGTTAAATCCCTAAATAGCTCTCAAACATGGAGTTTTTATAGTCAAATCGAGCGTCTCGACGAGCCGGATCTAACAAGCCCAAGATCTTACAATTCTGACTTCATTTGAGCATTCAAATACTTAAAATACATCAAATGATCAAAGGAATCATTTTAGCCGTCCAAGTGGAGTGGTTTTGGATTTTGCATGTATTTACAGACGCCACTCCTCCAATCTATAATAGCCCTCATTCCTCATATATGAGGGGAGGCCAAGCAAGACAAAGGAGAGAGCTCTAAAGTTTGAAGATCCTCCAAGCACCACACCACTGATGGTTGTCAACCACACGCCGCCACCGCCGATCCTCGCCATCATCTTCGGTTTGCCTCCATCATTACGACCTTCATCGCTAGTCGCTATTCCTCGCTGTTCACCATCATCTTCTATGACTAGCAACTACTACCACCTGAACGTGTCTATATGACTATTGTTGTCTGATTTTGGGGTTCTCATTATCAGCCCTTCTTATATACAATTTTGTAATCCCATAGCGGAAAAATTTGTACTCCAAAATAAATATATACTGGAAACCTTTTATTGGGCTAGGCCCCATGGTTTTTTCCCTCTTTTTGAGGTTTTTCATGTAAAAATTTCTGGAGTTTTCTTGTTCACTCTTTAAATACCTGTGTGTGTGCTGGATTTCATAACAAGGCTAAGGCGTAAACTTTCACTCTACTAGTTTTCTAGCATCAGCTTGACGAGGACGTGGAAACTTATTCCCATTATTTCATCTTGTATGGCAACCAAGTTTCCCAACAAGATCAAAACCACCATCGAGGTGGAGCATTTCAAGCTTTTAAGGAGCGCAAGCGAAGAATGAAGATTCATCAAACTTCATTCCTTCAGATTTTAAAACTGGGGGCAACTCTTAATCTCAAAAGATCGCCCATGTTAATATGTTAAGCATCTAATCGATTACCATCCCAAGAAATAAGTCAAAGTTGGAGGATATTTCAACATTGAGAAGAGATATAGCTTTGCAAATTATGATTTTCCAATCATACTCATGGAAAAATAAGACCAAGGTTAAGGAGAAACTTTGCCTACAACAACAAACAGATGCTTTGATTCGGCCTCTTTCCATACAAGTTAACGTCATCAAGTAATATTTTTACAAACAACCTCGGATAGGTCAAAAATCTTCAGCAGATTCAATTCGACCTCTTCCACATGTGTTAACGCCATCTGCAACACCGACAAACAACCTCGATAGATCAAAATCCTTAGCGATTCAATTCACCTCTTCCATACAAAGTTAACGCCATTGGGTAACACCTCACAAACAACCTCGATAGTCAAAATTTCGCCAGATTCAATTCAACCTTCTTCATAGTTAACGCATCAGCAAAGACTTAAACAACCTAGGATAGGTCAAAAGGTCCTTGGTGGACTTCCCACGCTCTTCCACACAAGGTTAACGTTATCGCAACACTCGACAAACAACATCGGATGGGTCAAAAATCCTGTGATTCAATTCCAACCTCTTCCACACAAGTTAACGCCATCGGTAACACT